>JAGKQL010000933.1:0-43931 GCA_018398635.1 Cyprinodon brontotheroides
TCATGGTGGTGCTGTGCTGCTCACACCTATTTTCAATTAGTCAGGTAATGAGGTCACATTCACGTGAGTTACAGCATGTGGAAGGATAAACGCCTAGTGACACTATTACCTTTGACTTGAAGTAGATATTTACTTGGAAACCCCAGTCTGCTGGGGTTGACTGGGGTTCAAGAGACAGAAGCAGGGACACAAAAGCAGCTGCAAAAGGCGGGCCCCGTCCAGGAGAGCACACAGCCAGGCAGACGAGTTTCGCTCCAAGGCAGCTCCCATGCCAGAGGACGACGAAGAGAGCACATTCACTCAGTCACGGTCAGAGAAACAGGACCACACTGGAAAACAGGCCGATCTCAACATCTATAAACAAGGGTGTTGATGGAAGCAGCACAGCTGATATTTCTCTCAGGATGGAGTCACAGCAGCCAAACAGGAAGAGACCAGATTGAAGCTACTATGAGAAAAGCAGAGAGAGCAGAGCGTTAGAGATTGAACTAACAGATTCTGCAGAATGAGAGCAGAAGATGAAAATGGGGGTCCCTATGTCCTCCAGAAGTCTAAGCCTATAGCAGCATAACTATAGAGATAGCTCAGGATAACCTGAACCACTCTAACTATAAGCTTTTATCAAAAAGGAAAGTTTTAAGCCTGGCTTAAATGCAGCACTGAGATCTAACAGGGCGAGCACAGATACAAGTCCATTATCTGAGGCCATGAGAATATCATTAGTGACTTTCACCAGAGCTGTTTCAGTGCTATGATGAGCTCTAAAGCCAGACTGAAACTCTTCAAAAAGTTCATTATGGTGTAAGTGATGCAAACTTGTTTGAGTAAAAACATAATTCTGATCCAACTATATTGACCACAGACAGGATTTATAATTCATGATAACTTAGAGCTGGACCTTTAGTTGTTAAAAGATCATTAGTTTGATCCCATTTTTTTTTTTTTTAAAGCTAAGCTGCAGTTCCTCTGATTTTATACAATCGTCTCCATATGATAACTGAGCCATTTCTCTTGATGACTACAATGCCTAGATCATAATCATTGCTGTTCTGAAACTGAGCAGACTGCATTAGTTGGAACAGCTGCCTTGCTCATGGTGGTGCTGTGCTGCTCACACCTGTTTTCAATTAGTCAGGTAATGAGGTCACATTTAAAAGAGTTACAGCATGTGGAAGGATAAACTGCCTCAAAGACACTATTACCTTTGACTTGAAGTAGATATTTACTTGGAAAATAATTGTTTTAGTTGATTGTTTCTGTGATAAGGGATTTTTTAATTCCAGGTAAAGTGAAATTATTGGTTTCAAACCACACATATATATTATTTTTTTTCATTTGAACATGTAATTTTAAGTTGATCAAATGAAATGAACATTTTACTTCTTTCAGTGTGGATGGTGGCAGCTATTTGCTGCTTTAAGAAGTCCCTTTAGATTAAAACACCTGATGTCATTAACTTATATAAAAACGACCAGATCTCAATTTGTTTTGCTTGGAGATATTGTGTATTTACAGTTTGATACTGAAATGCTGATAATGTGCATTAAGATATTCGACGTGTCTCTTTGTTTTAGGCAAACTTTAGTCCAAATGTTTCATAAACTGAGGCAGATTTTAGGGCTCCAGCAGAACATGAAGGGAGATCAGAACCAAAACTTTAAACTCTATGAATAATTCTGGTTTCCAGCTGTGGGAGAAAAAAAAAAAATCAGCCTTCAGGTTCTGTTCTTTTTCTGTTATTTAGATATTTAAATATAATTTATGACCTGATTTGACAAAAGACTCCACAGAGTAAAAGTTGTGACTGATTTGTTCCATGTCTTTGTGGTGCTGTATTTAATTCAGCATTAGTTCATCATTTCTGCCAACATCTACTGATGATTTTTGTTTACCCCGTACAGCTTTGCTTAGCCTTACTTTACCTGCTCCAATGTGCTTAATCTCATTGTTAAACATCTAATAATCTGTTCTTATTTAGGTGCCTTAATGACAGAATCCAGCCATACAAACTGGATAGCATTGCCTCACATTGTCCTAAGCATAATTTTGAATTTGTGGACAGCATTAAGTTAAAGTTGCATGATTAAATTTAAAAGAAATACCTGGATCCATTAAGCTGTGCTGAGAGCCGTCCCTCATATACAACCAACTGAAGTGTGCGTCTTGGAATCAGCTTATATTGGAATGTATATGATTCATCATTTACTGCATTGTTTGTATTTCTCACATTCTTACATGCAGTAAAATGACTCCTATGTTTGTTAACTTCCTGTTTGTTCAGCATCTCTGGATTTCATCTGTTTGACATAGATTAAGCTTCTCAGCTTGCAGAACAAACCAACCTGCAGCAAAGCAGGGAAACTCTGAAACTCCAGACATCTGTAGTCAGATCTGAACCAATAAATCACACCAAGAACTGGAGGCAGCTGTTATGCCATAAGCAATGATTTTAATTTGGAACATTGGTAGAGTAAAAAGGGTTGCTATGCTCTTCAAACCTCAGCTTCATCTGCCCTGCAAAGAAATGAAACTGCAAAGAAGGAGTTTTGACACGAGCAGGTTCTTGATGTTAACATTTAGTTCATTGATATGCTGATGACGTTTGCTGAATGATTGCTGAATATGACCCAACAGTCCTTTAATGACTTCCCTGGTGTCACCTAGCTATCACCTCCATTGTTTTATTAACCAAATCTAGCTAAAAATGGTCCCTACCCCTAAATGCTCCCTTAGCAACAATCACAAAAGGTTAATGATCCATTATCTTAATCTTTAATCATTTCTGATCAGGCAAATCATTTCATAAAATACTTTAATACGGTTTTATTTAACTCTTGGATTTGCATTGTGAATTGGTTTGAACACATTCTAATTGCTCTAAATGGGTTAAAAGCTAATTGACCTCATTCCAATCACTTCAATAAAATCTTTGGTTCTCAAACATTAAAATCTTTGCTGAACTGTGATATCATTGCTTTTATTTATTGATAATGAGTATTAGCCATTTTTACTTGTCTTTTTTCTTGTTCATAGTAGCTAAGTAGTTCAATTGAGTCTCAATAGTGTAATTAGGAGTTTTTATTGCAAATATTTTTGATAAAGAGTTGAAATATTCTTGTTAATAAACTCTTATATTTTGAGTTGTTGAGTTATTTTTCCATGTGTGCAGAGTTAACTGACTGACCATGATTTGAGCTTGAAATCCAATTTCACATATCATCCAAACTGTTGCCTGTTGAGTTTGTTTTCACAGAACAAAAAGTCATTTGATTAAATAATGTAAAGATTAAATGACTATTTAATGAGTAATTAATTGCTTTAACCAAGTGGAGCTCCAGCAGCTGAATGAGGGAACTCAAACTTACATTTTCTGCAGGGATTCAGAGATGAAGCGCTGCTGCTGTAGTGCTGCTGGTGGATCACACTCATTTTCTTCATGTATTAAAGAGACTTTTTTGACATAGCTGATATCAAAGCGTGTCTGCATGTGATGTGATGTCTGCAGATTGAACCAACCACAGCTCTCTGGATTTAGACTTTGTGCTCCTGTATAAATACTATGTTTCTGTTTCTGCCAACCTGAACCCAGAGCTCATCACTGTGGTTCTGTCCCTTTACAAACACATGGCAGCTGAATAATAGACAATTCCAGTGATTGTTGACTCTGTGTGGGAAGAGATAGAATGTAGAACAGATTCTGTAGAACAGATTCTCCCTGTGTTATGACTCTTGAGTTTGGATCTCTAATTATTTCCTCAAATGTAAAACCTTCATCAACATAGTGCTTTGAGGCAGAGAATGATTTCTCTGCCAGCAATAGGAGAACAAAGAGCACATTTCCCAGAAAATTGCTTCATGTTTGAGTGTCTCTTTGAAATGTGCCAATAGCATCATCAGGTCACCAACATTCTGCTAAAGTCTATAACCAGAAATGGGTCCCAGTCACTATTTGAGTTGCTTGTTTTACTGAAATGCAGAGAATCTCCTAGGAGACAATTTAAGAGGGAAGACGTTTCTTCTGGAGATCTTCTTTCTGAAGGTAATTCTAATCTGTTAAATGAGCCTCAGAATAAAGATTAAGATTAATTCAATATTTGGACAGTTTGGTCTGACTGTATCTGTTGATGTTCTACAGCGATGATGAGATTATCTCCTGCTGAGGAACCTGAAGAGGAACCTGACTGGAGTTGTTGGAGGAAACATCACTCTGCCTGATCCTCTGATGGAGCGAGGATTTATTTTAGATGAATTTGCAATTGCTTTGCTATATCAAGAAAAAAATATATATTGAAGAAGAAAAATTCAATAATAAACTTAATTGAAACAAAGACTCTGGACTCTTTAATCACAGACCTGCAGAAGATCGACTCTGGAGTTTATAGAATTGGTGATAAACAAAGAGAGATTTCTTTCTCTTATTCTCTCTCAGTGTACGGTGAGTAACATCTTCTGTTTATCATCATAATCTGGTGGTTTTATTCCAACATCTTTGACCTCAGAAGTCCACAAGTTTCTCTCTGATGAACCTTATTTTATTCCTCTGATGTTTGCTGTATTCAGCACTACTGAGCCTTGAAAAAAATGTTGTTTTTTTATTCACAAAACTGGAAATAATTTATAAATTCAAATTTATCTCTTTTTCTCAAATAAAAATATTAATCAATTTACTTAACATTTTAACATCCTTTACACTCCTTACATTAGTAAAGATCTGAATAGTACTTTTGAACCAATTGCTCATTACATTTCATTACTCAGAAAAAATGAATAAACGTAACAGGAGCTATAAAATAAATCATTTGTAATAAAAACAAGTATAAGACAAGCAATTAAACCAATAAAAGCATGAGATAATGAACTTAAAATCAGCCTGATTTTTCTGCTAAAATGGAGCCAAAAATAAAGATGAGTCTTTAACAGAGATTGAAATCAGTCCAGGTGTTGGTCGTCCTTCCAGGGAGTTACACCATTCAGTTCCAGACCAGCAGGACAGGAAACCAGCATCACAGCTGAGGACAGTTTGGAGGAACCAACTAAACAATGATGTTATTTGAACTGTGATAAGAAGCTAAAACAGCCAAAGAGAAGCTGGACATGCAGAGGGAGAACTCAGAGTAGAAAGAGACCAGACTGGGATTTGAACCCAGGACCAACTTGCTGCAAGGCAGCAGTGGACAACTCTCTGTGCTTTAGTCTAATATCTGTGTCCCTCTTTGCTCCTTTCTATGTTCACTAGTCATTTTCTCTCAGCCACCAGGTGATGATGTCACTGATCACCTTGTCAGAACTGATGAACATTAGATCAACATTCAGACACTCGTTTCAGATGTTTTTCACCTTTTATAAAGTCCAGTTAAAAAGGGTTTGGAGAACAGAAGTTGGACCAGCTAAGTTTACTGAGTGAAAGGCTCCATGTTTATCTGCTAATGTTGTTTACGTGATTTATTCCTTTTATCAGACTGTAAGCAGCTTTTAGGAATAAATTTAAAGTCTGATTCTAACATATTTTGGCCAAACAGAAATTAAACAACTGGATAAAAAATCCAGAGGGAAGTCTTCCCTGTATTACCAGAGTTATTGATGTTTTATTTTATGAAGAAAAATGGAAAATCAAATGTTGCTTCTTTTAAAATCTCCAATAATCTCTTTTATTTAATCTTATATTTATTATTTAGTGCAATTTTGAAATGTCCTTTTATTGAAATACTTGAGTTTAACATCTTTCCATCCATGTATGTTGATAATAATAGTTAACTCATTCCCAGACTCTACCAAAGCCTGTTTAACAGTGAGGTTGGTGTCTAGAATCCATTGTTCTGAAGCCAGATGGGAGTCTGACTGTTGCTGCTTCATTATTTAACAGAACAACCAGAGAAATGATCTAAAATACACTGGAAATGATGAATCAGTCATTTAGGTTTTCAGATGAACAGAACAGAACATAGCCCAGTCTAGATGATACCACCACTAGATGTCGCTGTTATTCTGCAGATGAACCAAACTATGTTAAATGTGGTCAGTCTGACTGCCTATAAATGAGGAGAACAGAATCATTGTCATATTATACAGATCATGCTTCAGTTTAATTATTGCTGCACTAATAATCCTGATAATGTTGCATTTATTCACTGGATTTTATGTCACTGATGTCAAACTGTTTATTTCCTGTAGTCCATCTCTGGTCTTATTGAACTTTTTTAATGATCCTACAATAACAGTTTATCTACTAGGACTGTATAAAATAACATCCTGGTTTTACATTCCACACTGAATATTTGCCACAAATATTAGAAAAAGATTTATCAAACAAGTGAACCGAAGCCAAACTTTGAGGTCAAATAATACAAAAATAAAAAAACTTCATTTTAAAAATTCTATATCTAAATGAAAAACATCTGATTTTCATTCTTCCACCTCCAAAGTCACAGTGATATTTATAGCAGATCAAATTCAGAAAACATTTCCTCTGAACAATCCCTGTGATCTGCAGCCATTTAAAGACATAGACTTAAACTTTGATCCAGGAAGTCAAACGTTACCAGAGTTGTTCCTTCCTAGTCTGAGGTCGATATCAAATGGATCTGGATGCTTTAGTTCTACACAGTTTTAGGAGATAATGTGAAGTCCATCAACCACAAACATTGATTGAAGTCTTTAACAGACAGCCACCCTTAAGCCAGAGCAAACTTATTTATTGGATCTTATTTTATTGTTGGGATCCCCATCAGCACAGCTAAGCGGTCCCTGCTCTTCCTGAGGTCCAATAAAAAAAATGTAAATTAAAAAACAAAACAACACATTAGAACACAATATAGTTTATTGCTTTCTGTAAATGTTCTCTACAAATAAAGAACTTTCTATAGTGATTTAAACCTCTGTGTTTTTACCTTCTCTGTTATTGTTTCTGGGATCATGTTCCATAAATGTGTTGCTCTCTATGTGAACTAAAGCTATTTGATATTAGTTCAGGTTAAGCTTGTAGCAGCTGGTATTCCAGAATGGTCTCCCATCCATGTAATTACCAAGCCTGATGCTGCTTAGCTTCTATGATCAGAACAGGAACAGGCTTGCAGAGAGCAGTATGGCCATAAGCATTGGATTAAAGAAAAAGAAAAGTCTGATAATTGTGATTATTGTTGCTGAATAGAAGATTCTGGTTAAATGCTTTCTGCTAAAACTGCAGACCTCTGCAGGTCAAACTCAACTTTCTCTGCTCAGTTTGAAGTTAATTCCAGCAGCATTCATCTAAAGCCACATGGTTACTTGGTCACTGACAGAATAATGTTAGATGTTTTCTTAGTCTTCAAACTTGATCAGGACTATTGAGACAAATAAACTGCTGTGATGAGAAGCTGGATCTGATTTTCTGTAACTGGTTTCTTCTACTATCAATGAAGAATTAAATTATGATTTGATTATTATTTTATTTTCTTCTGTTTTATTTCCTTTTATTTTTCTAACATCAGCAGTTTAACTTCAATGTCTTTACTTCTAAACCTCAGTAGACCTGTAGTTAATCTAGTTGTCCAGCAGATGGCGATCTCTGACCTTGTTTGACTTCATCATCCAACCTTCAACCCCAATAAAATTCCTTCTGCTTCATTTACTTTCATTTAGAAACAGGTTTTGTTGGAACAAACAAGCAGAAAGTCGACAGAGTGAAGCTGATGAAATGGCCGCTTCAGCTGATATTTCCAACTCAGGTCAGAAATCTTTTTATAAAACTTTCCCTCAAACTTTATGCTGTTTGGATTATAATCTGGTAAACTCTTATTTTAGTGGATAAATATGTTAAATTCAGAGACTTTGACTTTAAACAGAACATAGAGTCAAACAAAATGGCTCCTTCTGCTTTTCTAGATTTCCTTATATTAGGTTTTCAGTCATGGTAACAATGTTTTGGTCATTCTTCTAATAGAAATGTTAATCTAGACATTCTGTTCTCTGATTGGCTAATTAAAGTAGATGTTTATAAACTGTGTGATAAAATAAAGCCTTACCTCTCTTAACAGCACTGAGCCGCCCTGCTACAGAACTGAGGATTGTGTTGATAGGAGGAAGATTCAATGACCTTTCCAGCGGTAAAAGCTCAGCTGGAAACATCATCCTGGGTCACAATGTTTTTGACACCAGCAGAAGAACAGCTCAGAGTGAAGCGAGGCAGCAGGAAGTACTCGGCAGACGACTCACAGTGGTTGATACTCCAGGATGGTGGTGGTATTATCCAAGAGAAGAAACCCCAAAACTGGATCAGATAGAAATCCAGAATAGTGTCCATCTGTGTCCCCCAGGACCTCATGTCTTTCTTCTGGTCATTCCTGTTGGTTCAGATTTCTCTCGCCTTGTCAAACCATCTCTAGAGGAACACCTGGAACTTTTCAAAGCAGATGTTTTCAGTCACACCATCGTGCTGTTCACTGCAGTCCATCCATGTAGTGATGAAACCATTGAATCAGAAATCAGAGAATGTCCAGTCCTGCAGTGGATCCTTCAACAATGTGGAAACAGAAAACATGTTCTCAACATCAGCAACAGAGAAGATAGAGATCAAGTCAAGATGCTTCTAGAGAAAATTGAGGCGATGATTGAACAGAACAGGGGCAGACACTGTTCTGTTGATGAATCTGATGGAAATGCTCTGAGAGAGAGACTGAAAGATTTGGTTAAAAAAGCCTCAAAAAGGTTTGATGAAGTTCAGAAACAAAGAAGAAACCTGAAGCTGCAGATTGAAGGTAATTCTACTTTCTTTCTATCAGGATAAAGTGATAAATGTTTCTGCAGACGTCTCTGGGAGCTCGACATACAAAACACATTATTTAATTAGAACTTTTGGAAAATGTTTTTTTTTTTATTGTTGGTAAAATAAAAAAAAGGTACAGTAGATATTTACGTAGTTAATTATTTTCTCACACAAACACCAATAAACTAACGTCTGTTTTTTTATTTTACAAATGTTGTATTTTTTTCTCCACATTATCAACTCTACTCTAAACAGACCTGAGCTGCAAACCTTTAAATAATAAATTATTGGTTTGTTTTTATGATTTAGGTGGAAAAGTTCCTCCAAACCATTTGAGAATATTGATGATTGGTGAATCATATGCTGGAAAGAGCTCAGCAGGAAACATCATTCTAGGAAAAAATGCATTTGGTGTTAGAAAAAGTGTCACAAGAAAAACAACAGTCAGTGAAATCAGCCACAGTGTGGTTGAAGGAAGGCGGCTCACAGTGGTGGATTCTCCTGGATGGTTCTACATCCACACCCTTCAGGACACCAGTGAGATGGACAAACTGGAAATAGAGAACAGTGTGAATCTCTGTCCTCCAGGACCACATGCTGTGCTGCTGGTTATTCCTCTGATAATCAACATTGATCCATCATATCTGAGATCTGTCCAGGAACACATGAGTCTGTTTAGAGAAGAAATCTGGAAACACACACTGGTTCTGTTTACCTATGGTGACTGGTTAGGAGTGAAGACTGTGGAGGAGCATATAGAGAGTGATGAAGGTCTGCAGTGGATAGTGAACAAGTGTGGGAACAGGTATCATGTTCTGAACAACAAGGACCACAGTGATAAGACTCAGGTAAAGGAGCTCATTGAGAAGATTGAAGAGATGTGGGCAGGAAATGAAGATCCTCATTATGAAGTGGACCTGGACCGAGCAGCACAGATAGAAGCCAAGATGGAGGCTGCAGACAAGAAAGCCAGAAGGTTGAAGAAGATCAACGAGACACAGTCAAGAGTCCTGAAAGAGGTTTATGAAGGTAAACAAGTTTTATAAAAGTTTATGATATAATCCTGTAACATTAATGTTTCAGGATTAGAAACTATTTGGTTTTTCTGTTTGTTTTCCAGCTGAGAGAGATCCAGTCACTGACATCAGGATTGTTCTGGTTGGACAGAAATGTTCAGGAAAGAGTTCAGCAGGAAATCGGATCCTTTTCAAGAGGAAATTTAACAGAACCTTTGATAGAGCTTGGTTGGAAAAGGTGAACCATCATGATGATTAAGAAAATACATTTCATACATTCAAACATCCAGACTGGATGTTTACCTGAGTTCAGCACGTCCAGAAATGTTCTTCTTTATTTTCAGAACTATGAAGATCAGAGAACATCTGCAACATGTGAGAAACATGAAGGAGACTTTGATGGAGTAAAAGTCTCAGTGGTTGAAACACCAGGCTGGTTCTCAGACCCAACACCACCTGACTGGATCAAAGATGAAGTTCTCCACAGTGTCTCCATGTTTTCTCCTGGACCTCATGTTTTTCTCCTGGTTGTTCCAATCTTCAGAGCTTTCACTGAGAAAGATCTCAAAGCTCTGGTGGAGGTCCTGATGCCATTAACAGAGAGAGTGTGGAGACACTGCATGGTGCTGTTTACCTGGGGAGACTGGCTCAATGGCCTCCCTGTAGAGAACTACATCGTCAGAGAGGGCAAGGAGCTCCAGGAGCTTCTGGAGAAGTGTGGGAACAGATACCATGTTCTCAGCAGCTTTGATTATGATGATCCTGTTCAAGTCAAAGAGCTGTTCCAAAAAATTATCAACATGGTAAAACAGAACAAAGGATGCTTCACGACTGAAGGAAAAAGAAAGAAATTTCAGTTTCTACCTCGGCAAGGAAAACAACGCATGCTGACAGAAGAGGAGTGGAACAGACGGGAGCAGGAGCTGATGGAGAGAATGATGAAAGCTTTAGCAAAGGAACCAGAGAAACCAACAGTGCCCTCTGTGGAGGTGGCAAGAAGCAAGGATGACTTTTGTCATTCCAGACAGTAAGTTTAAAATGATGAAGAATTAATCACTGAGTTTCCACAAACTCTTGGCTACATCCATGTTTTTTTTTTTTTTTAGAATAACAGTTTTTTTCTTCTGTTTCAGTGAGCGGAGATGTTGCCTCAGAATATGGGAGCATTTCAGAGATTAGGAACCAACGAGGTCATAAAAATGTTTCTGAATGGCTGACTAAGAGAGTGAGATGGTCATTCAGCTCTGGGTATAGCAGCATGCGTTCCTCATTACACTCTATGGAGAAACATGATGAAGATCTCCAATAGATTAAAATCATAAAAGCTCCAGCAGAGAAAATGATGAAAGCTAAAGGAGAACACAGGATGGAATATGAAAATATACCAGCTTGGTGCTACATGAGACCATGTTGGTCTAAACACTGTAGATCACATGTTTAAACTCCTGGTACTGTAATGTTCTGGGTTCTTTTCGTGCCAGAAAATATGTTCATGTGTGTTTTCACAGGTCCTTGTGTCTATATAAGGTGTGTGTCTGATGTGTTTATGTAAAGGAAGCTGTAGATGTGGTGGGTTTATGTGTCTATATCAGATCTATATGTTGTGTCCATATGCTGTGTGTTTATGCATTCTGTCTATGTGAAATATTATGTGTAGATCATGAGTTTTTCTCTTTATCCTCATGTTATGTTGCTTATCTATGTTGTGGAACCCGTCATCTTCTATTGTCACATAATGTCTTTTACCCTCTCATAATATAAAGAACGTCCATCAAATTATAGATGAACACATGAGAGTACGCTGAGGCTACAATTGTTTTAGTGTCATTAGTTGTCATCATCTAAAATGTTGGTAACTGTTGGATGGTGAATTGCTGAAGATCTTTTAACAGGCTTTTCTGTTTTTCCAAGTTAATTATTCCTCTGATAAAACCCTGGATAGATCTGGAGGATTTAAGGAAAAACATGTTTAACTTACACTGTAAAAAAAGTCAGTAAAATATACAGGAAAACACAGTAACAGCAAAAGACCAAAACAAAAACAAGCGGCAGCTTTACTGTATGAAATACATTAAATAACTGTTTATCAAGTGACAAAAAAAAAACACTGAATATTACTCTAAAAAATAAAAATCACAGTGATTCACTGGGAAAATTAATGAATATGGATACATTTTAAAAGAATGCCATGCAATGCAGATAAAAACTTCCAAAAACCTTAATTTTTACGGTGTTATTTGGATAAAACTACAGGTTATTATGTTCTGCACATTAATATTTACAGGAAATACTTTTTGGTTGTGACGCAAACATGAACTTTAACTTTTACAGAAGCAAAATAGTTAAAAACATAGCCCACTGTAAAATGCAAACAGTGCAATATTGTGAAAAAGTGGAAATATCAGCAGTAAAAGACAAAAAAAGAAATTATTAACCTTTGTAATAGAAAACATTTGATCTCCACTAATGACAAGATATTAAAATAAACAAAAATGCCTTCTTTTTATCAATGCTTCTTAATATTCTGTTTCATTTTTAAAGACAATTGAAAAAATAGAGTATCATAGAAGAAAGAAGTAAATTCAAAGTTAAAAAATGTGTTCTTCAAACTGTAAATGTAGAAAACTATATGCAAAAGCTGCATTTAAAATGTTTGTGACATTGTTTTGTCCACTTGCCTTTTATTTGTGCTACAGAAAGTTTGATATGCATTGCAAGCTCATGTGGAGAATGACCATCTACTAGAGAGCCCCCAACACCATGTTTTTGTTTTTTTTGCATGATAAGTTATAAATTCTACATGATTAAAGATAATGTAAAAATATGCATGATTTAATCATAAATCTTTGTTAGAAATGCTATGGTTAGATAAAAAAAAACCATTATGTATGCGTGCAAAAGATTAAAAAAAAAACAATACCTGCTCTTGTGGGCCATCTAGTAGCCCAAAAATCTTATGCAGCCGCTAAGTTTGCTTCTGCCTTGGACCAGCCCTGAATCTGCAGATTCCATTAAAAACAACCCTTTTTCCACACAATTTTGACTTACCGCTAGCAATTTTTCCCCCTGCTCTTTTATGTCTCTTAACCAGACCGCCTTTGTGTCCACCTTAAATCTAGTGTTAGTGTGATGGTTGCTAATTTACAGCTGTTTACTATTTGAAATCACATTTCATGTCTTTAACTGTAACAGTTTAAATTGCAGAGTGGTCAAAGAAAAACATATTTTCCGTCCTCTCTTCAAAGCTGTTATCCACTTAATGTCCTTACTGAGTGTTTTCACCAATAGGGTGGCACACTGCTAAGCTGTGCACAGACTGCAGTTTGCCCATAGAAAGAGACAACCGCCATCTTTTCTTCACCATGCTAACTGACTGCAGCTGCTGCACTGGTGCCACCACTGTTGTGCAGAAAAAGTATTTTAGTTGTCTGACGCTTTCCTCACCAAAGTTCCTTTCAAACTAAAAGAAAAATAGAGATTAAAGGCTTGGAAACTACAGGACCGGAGTGAAAGAGGAGATAGGTTTGCACATTTGGTGCAGTTTGTGGATAAGCAGGCTCAAACAGCATCTCACCCAGTATTTCACAGTTTACCCAACAGAACATTGGTTCTGGAGGACATGTAAAGCAGCAAAGCTTTTGAGTCTGGCAAGCTGGTGGTCCATTAAAACAGCCGGCTACAGCCTGAAGCTGCTCTAAGGGCCGGATTTATCAAGATCCAACGCCTTTCTGCAGTAGTCAGAGGCGCAATCAGCCTTATATGACATTGGAATTTTGGCACCTAAGCAGGCGAAGCAGAACACCATGGTTTGTGGTGAGGTATCAAGATAATTAACTATGGTGGCAGGTCAAAACAAACTCTATTTAGAAAACGCCCTATTTATCCCTATTGATGGTCTTTATGAGCACATTTTTTGTAGTTTGTAGCAACTAGTGCATTAAGAAATTCACTGCAGCACATGAGGGTCCCTTACCCCTTGAAGCTAAAAAAATAAATCAAAATGATATATATATATATTTCTTATAGGTGATTATATATATATATATATATATATATATATATATATATATATATATATATATATATGAAAACTTTTTGGCAACCTTTTAGTTCCCTGTAAGGTGGTATGTGTGGCTGAACTTCTACTTCACCTGCAGTAAAAAAACTAAACAAAACAAAAACTGGGTGTTTGTATTGGCCTGTAGAAAAATGCACATACCAAATGGCTCACAAGAAGTGACTGTGGACTAAGCATTACTGTATTGGCACGCATCCCCCTCTACAGCAGAATTGGCATGTTGCTCCCACAGGCGCTGTAAGGGGAGGTCGGTTCTCCGCCAGGTCGTCCATGGGCTTTATTAGACTGTCTGAGGCATTTAGATCACAGATCTGCTCTGTAGGGACAGCACGTTATTTTGAAGAAAAAACGAGATTGAAATTACAGAGATCCCGCTCTCGCCATAAATATGTCGTTACGCTGTATTTCTGGAATTACCCAAGATGCAAAACACAGGTACAATGTTGCAAAGAGTTTCAGTGATATCTGGTGAATTTGCTTCACAGTAGCGTGGGTCACTCCCTGTTGGCTGGCTTCCAAATCCATTCGGAGTTTCCCCAACAGCTCCAAAATGGCAATGCTGGATAAACGATATATTTCTTTGATGATACGGTAGGGAGGCTCAGTAGGATTCCAAAAATATTCACACTGGAAGTGAAAAATGCGTTGACTCTGCATCTCCTTGCTTCATTTCTTCAATGTCTCACCTTCTTGCTACAATAACAATAAGCATCAGCCATGTGTATTTCAAAAGTATATCACGCGATATTGGACCATTTAAAATAACCTTCTTTTTGAAACGTGTTAAATATAGAGTCAGATACCGTTAGCAAAAATTCAGCTTTTAGCAGGTTTGATAAATCACTTTGAATAACATTAAATTAAATTAATATATTTACATGTTCTCCTCTACTAAGACAAGGCACAACAAATCAAAGGTAATACGCTGCATATTGCATTGCAGAAAAAAGTAATTAAAATGGATAAGAGGCTTTTCCTATTTAGCACGCTTTTTAAAAGACCAAATCCTTTTTAGCACGCTAAAGCTGATAGAAAAGTTGCTATTTGTACATTTTTAGGGTGCTAGTGAAATAGCGCCTTCAGGTTTTTATACACACGGCAAACCTTTGATAGATGGCCACCGCCCTAAGTGTTTTTAATTTCACTCCCTATGAGTTGGGCTGTCTTCACTGACCGGCCAACACTCTCTGACACAGCATGTCAGAGGCAACAATCAGCCTTAATGACAGGGAACAAAAACACGCTAAGCAGGCAGAGCAGAGACACCAACAGTTATGTTGGCAGGTATCAAATAATCAACTATGCTCCCATCTCAACAACAAACGACCACCACTATGAGCTTAGTTCTCCAACTTTATCCCTATTCAAGCCTCTTAATGACACACATTTTTTATAACTCAAGCAGCAGCCATCAGGATTAACATATTTCTGCAGCACATGGTCCCTTAGCCATCGGCTATCACAGCGAGTCAAAAGGAGAGAAATGGTTCCTTTCTTATCGTGATTCTCCATTTCCAAGGCAGACAATCAGCTTATCCTAAGGTCCGTCTTCTCATTCACCATCCTGCGGACTTTATTTTTAAAATGTCCGGTGGCTCCATGTCTCAGCTCCGGGGTTGTTCAGGGACAGCATGGCCGACTCCAAAGCTTTGACCTCTTGGCACAGCGATCTAAATGTCTGAACATCTTTCCAAAACCAGAGCTGCAGGTAAACTCTCTGATCACTGAGCTGCTGGACATGATCAGACGATCAGCTCAGTGCCAGAACCCAGAGCCAGTTAGAGGAGATTTCTTACTTAGAACCAGAAGTATTGGCTTTAAAATATTTTCATTTACTCTTATTTAGATTTTATCCTCCCAAGTCAAATATGGCTGTCATCTGATAGAGGAAGCACAGCGATAAAAAACTAAATCACCAGAGGAAACCATCTAATACATGATTAATAAATAAATGAAATGCTTATCAGATCTCAGCACAGACAATGCTTGGACCTTTAGTTTTGCTAAGAAATGCCTGAATCTGATATTAGAACAGAACAAGACTCAGGCAGAGCTGCTTTCTGCCGTTCACCTGGAGCAGCTTTTCACTGAGGTGATGAAGAAAGAAATCCCCAGACTGTTGATCCGAGCCGAGCTGATGAAGGCTCAATGCTACGCGGTGGATGTAACTCTGGATCCAGACACTCTGCACCCCAAGCTTGTCCTGTCGGCTGACAGGAAACAAGTGAGATGTTGTGATCCATAGAGGAATCTCCCACACGACCAAAAGAGGTTTATGTATTATAAATACGTTTTAGGGGAGTAGAGTTTCTCCTCAGGTAGGTTCTATTTCGAGGTCCAGGTGAAAGGGAAGAGTAACTGGACTTTAGGGGTGGCCAAAGAGTCGGTCAAAAGGGTGGGACTCATCAGACTCAGCCCCCAGTTTGGTTACTGGTCCTTAACTGTGAGGAATGGAAAGGAGTACAGTGGTCTGTCTGAGCCTCTGGTCCATTTCTCTATTCAGTCTCGTCCTGAAAAGGTGGGGGTGTTTGTGGATTACGAGGAGGGTCTGGTCTTCTTTTATGATGTAGATGCTGCTGCTCTCATCTACTCCTTCACTGGCTGCTTCTTCACAGAGAGACTCCATCCGTTCTTCGGTCCCGGTCACAATAACGATGGTACACTTTGATGAACTGCTCAGTCCTTCACTCAGAGGAGATTCTAATTAATGAATGTATCTTACTGATCTTCAAATGTTGAGAATAAATTGAAAGATAAGGTAAAAGAAAAACATGACTTTCTCCCATGACTCCTCTGGATCCTCAGAATGGTCATTGGCAAACTTAAGATGGGCCTTGACATGTGCTGGTTTAAGCTAGTGAAGGCAATTTAGAAGCCCAGTAAATCACAGAATTAATTTGACACAATCTGCATAAAATTGTCAACATGCTCAATATAATTGAAACAGTTTAGAATGGCGGCATCTGCTGGATGCTTTCAGAACTATAATTGAACAGATATCCTAATATATGCATTATTCTACACTTAAATTGGTTTGTTCCATAATAATTATATTGACAATAATTAAGTAAACAATAATAAAAATAACTAATCTCTGATCTGGGATATTGCAATATGATAAACAGTCTTTCTGATGCATTGCAGTTATACCATGGTGTGCTCCTGTAACCATGGTTATGAGGTCTAATCCATGCTGGTTTCAAAGCTATATCTATTTCCGTTTCACTGTCAGGTTAACACGCTCGCCTCTCAGTTGAGAGACTCTCTGGATCTCCTACCTGTTGCCTCTATAGCATATCTATATTATTTTTTTGCTAATTTATGTTAATTGGGAAATATTTCGGCCTGTGCAGCCTATCATTTGAGTGTGCTGCACCTACAACTATACAAACACATTAATAAATTATAATAACAATAATCCTTTTAAATAGTTCCGGTAGTTTAAGTGATTGGAACCCAGTAGTTCCCACAGGTTCTCCATGTTCCTGCTTTGGTTCTGACAGATGAAGATGATCATATTAAAGGAGAAGCATCAATGAGTCTTTAGATGTGCCGTGAGAATAAATTTCTGCTAGAAATTAATCAATAGATGACTTGGATGGACACAGGTGTGTGTGTAATATTTGAGTACCTCTGTCTATTTTAGATCTATGTGCATGAAGCAAACTATTCTGAAACGATTCTAAACTAGACCTTAATATAAGATTTCTTTCCCTACCTTTGAATAGAAAAGTAAACACAGATGATCCATTTGTAATTTATTTTCCTATTTATAAATGAAATTCTGGTATTGTTGTATTATATGTCAGTCTAAATCACATTTCTTTTAATTTTCTTTTCCATTAATGTCATATCTACCTTTGCTTCTGGTAAAACCCAGGATGGAATAACTGATAAAAACAACATTGAACTTATTTCCAAACTGTGTTCTTGACATTATTCTGTTATTTTACTAATAATCCATCCAAAACTTTAAGCTATATCAGAGTATTGGATGATCAGGGTTATTGCCTCTTAAATTAAATCAATTATTCATTGCCAACTGTGCTCTTCTCAGACCTAATGGCATTTCACCCATGTCCACCTGGATTACTGCTATGGGAGGAGTTCTAAATGCTCTTATGCGAGAGGAGCTTTTGCAAAGCATTCTGGGATATATTTGCTATATAATGCTCTATATGATTTTAATCATCCAGTTTTTTTGTTTCACATTTAAGATCAGTGTAAAGCTTATCAACTCATATAGTTGACACATTCACCCAAAGGGTATAATAACATTATAAAAACTTAATCAAAGCCAAATTGAGACTATCCATCCATCCATCCAGATTTCTTCCGCTTTTAGGATTTGAAGAAAATCTGAAGAATTTGCTTAAATCTGTAATTCTTGTTAATTATAACTATTCTTCTTATTATTATTATTATTTGTTTTTTTAGCTTGAATCTTGTGAGACTGGAGTAACATTAAAAGGTGTCATATTTGAGAATCTAGCAATAATGGTTAGGAGTCTGATTAAAGCCCAACTTTTATCAATATTAAATTGAACTGTATCTGGAGCCCAAAAAATGTGGTTGATGACATTTTTGTCCCTAACTGACTGTGGTATAGACTTTTGGATGTGGGCAAGGCTACACACTGGTGCACAATCGTCAATAAACGGGGGCAGCTCATTCACAAAAATGGTCGCATGCAGCACAAATAAAATAAATATGTCTCCATGTCTCTGTGTCTTTTTTTGCTTCTGTCTTAACCCGGCTGATCAGCTCTTGTAGCAATAGCTGCGCACAGTATGCTTCCTTTGCGCTTTTAGTAAAAGTGCTCCTTCACAAGCTGTAGCAAAATAAAATGTGCCGTTCGTCATCATCAGTTCCACCGTTCACTTCTGGCTGCTTGGCATTGCTACCTGGACCTCCACTCCCTCTATCTCCTCTTCCATGGACTGCATCTGCCAAACAAACAGGACTCAGTGTCAAATGAAACTTCAAAACAACAACAAAGAAACTTTCCTAACCCTTCTTTCATTCCTTCTCATTCATGCTCAATATTCCAATTATTTTAAATCTTTTATTTTTAGCTCATCAATGCTAAAAACAAACAACTCTTTCATTGGCTTAGGGCAGTGCTTCTAACTCCTGGTCCTCAGATACCACTGCTCTGCATGTTCTAGAAGGCTCTCTGCTGCAGCACACCTGCTTCTAATGGTTGCTTGACTTTCTCAGCAGTAAGTGTTGGAGAAGCATTTTAAGCCAGTAGACTTCCTCTTAGGTTTTCTGAAGACGTTTCAACTCCTATCCAGGAGGCTTTGTCATTTCAAAGGTGTTGAAACGTCTTCAGGAAAACTAAGCGGAAGTCCAGCTTTCAATAAAAACTTGTTTAGCGGTTAAATGTGAACTGATGTTATTTTCCATCCAGTCTGCTCAAGGGCGTAGGTTTGATTTCAGCTTTGGTAGGGACATTATTGGTCTTCAGTTTCATTGGTCTGATGTCATTGTTCCTTTGCAAAAATATGCATGATCTTTTTCATGCTTAATGTGAGCATCAGGGCACATTTTGTTTAAAGAGAACAGCAGCATTTATTGCTACATTAAAACAAATCTTATAATCACTACACGCACTAGATAGAGTTTATCAATGTTTAAAGCATCAATGGTTATGGTGAATGTGGAATTAGGACTTTTTTCCAATTTGAAAAGGTTTCCATTTAAACTTACCAGCAACTAAGACAGTGCCTATTTAACCAAATATAATATAAATATGTCTCATTTATGTGGATTAATCCTGTGTTTTCTTCTGAAGATATAGCATTGTGCAGAGGTAAACAGAGGTAAAACCCACTCTTATTTTATTAATCTACTTAGCTCTCTCTGTATCATGCAAAATAATACATTCAAGTGAGTGTAAATAAATGTATTATATATACATGTGCACTGGAACTCGAAAGGAACTGACACAGCATTTAAAATGTTAACTTTTAATATACAAATTGGTCTGTGGTCTGTAGTTACTCTGTGTAGTCCATTTTCATGTATTCTATATAGGGCTGAAACAATCAATCATATTAATCGATTATTTAAATTATCATCAACTAATTTAGTAATTGATTAATCATTAACTGGAGTATAGGGCCACTAAAATGTGCCTTTAGCCGACAGAGCGACCCACTTAGAGCAGGAATTATACCAAGATTGTAAAAATATGTAAACATTTTGCATGTTAGATAAAAAAGTTTTTTCTGTCAATATTCTCCATCCAGAACTCCTCAAAAGGAAATGTTTCTGTTTCCAGAAAACATCTTCTTTAAGGAACCTTTATCTATCTGATTATTAATCGATTAATCGAAAAATAATCGACAGGTTAATCAGTTTGCTAAATAATCATTAGTTGCAGCCCTAATTTTATGGTAACATTCCAAACACATTTCTTCCATAATGCAGCACTGAAGTGCAGCTGCTTCACCCTGAGGCTGCCCTGCATCATTATAACTGGATTTTCTACAATCATAAAATGTTTCTATTATAAAATTGCGTTTTTAATAGTAAAGGATTAAATGTAACACAACCTTTTATCATCATCCTATATGGCTTACTGTATGACTGTTTAAATAGCTCCTTATGTCTATTTTCTTTTTTAGTAACATCATCTACAAACACAACACTAAGAATGAGCCTAAGTTTATTCAAATATAAAATCACTTTTAACAAAAATAAAAGACAATATAACACTATCTTATCTGTAATGTAATGGTATCCCAAAATAAACAGCCAGATTCAAGCATTATTTACCAGACATTAATGTTTGTACTAATTTACTTATGGACCGTGTGGAAATCTAGAAAAATAGAATCAGTGTAAATAGAGTTCCTCTGTTTTTCTTTATCCTATTTCTGGAAGTAGAAGTCAATTAAATAAAACTATTTTTATGTGGAAAACAAAAAAATAGCAGATCTTTAGCATCCTTCTCGTGTTGTTATGTTCTACAAAAGAAATAAAGCTGAAAACAGAAATAGCAAAGAAATATTGGTTAAAGGGAATCAGAAATGTTGATAGTTTACAGTCTTTGTTCATTGTAACAACATTTTTCAGAACTCATGTCTGACTCAGTATATTTAGGTTTATAAAAGAAATCCTAACGTTGGTTACTTACATTTCTCAAGTTCCACAAATCCAAACTCTCTCCTGTTTCTTTACAGAACTGGAATCAGAAGCTTCCGCCTGTTTTAGTGTAACTAATATTTAGTTTTTTAATTGGGAATAGTTTCCTAGCCTAATATTAATTTTGGTAACCGCCTTATTCTAGATTTTTTTTTTTATTTTATGTCGCACTCCAAGCACACACACACATACAGACTAGAAAACGAGCATTCAGCAAGAGAGAAGGAGGAACTTAAGGCAGAATAATCTGAGAGTTAAACAGCGCAGCACAGTTGATGCGCTGCTACGTGAAAGGAAAGACCAGGCAGCTGCAGCTACCAGGCAAAGAAGCTGAGAGAGGAAAAGAAGCCACTGCTGCAACAACTACTGCTGTAAATGATAAACATGTTGTTCACATCCAATTATTGGTAGGGACAATTAGGTCGTTCCTAAATTTTGGTAGGGACATGTCCCTATGGTCCCTATGCTAACCTACGCCCATGAGTCTGCTGTGTCATTTGGAGGTTGACTGAAAATACAGTAAACAGGAAACTGTCATTCACACTATGCTGCATATTGCATTTATAACTCAAGAGATTATTTTAAAGAGTTCATTTAACCTACAGCTTTATTGCATAATTATCACTGTATGCATATGTTAATTCTTATCTTATTCTTTGAAATACCATCATTAACACATCAACTAATATTTTCTTTTACATTATTTTGTAAAATATGAAATCAGTTGTTCTGATTATGAGTAGTACCGGTAACTAGATCAGTTGCTCAGTATTTGAGTAGCCTTTTTACAAAATACATTTCACTCTAACGTGAATCATTTCTTTAAAGACTACTTTTTAGTTTTAGTTGAGTAAAAATATAATGAAGTAGTGCTAATCTAACTTAAGAACTATTTTTGAACCCTCTACCCACCTCTGCTGAGGACCAGGATTGAGAATCACTGGTTTAGGGACAGAGTGATTTGACATGTTCTGCCTGAAACACTCATTGTTAAAAGCAACATTTCTGTGAGTGGATGAGCCAATCTCTATCACACGCAAACTTTATATATGATTTGGTTTGTTAACAACACATGTTTAAATTATGATTTGGGACTGTATTGTTAGCTGCCAAATGCCTAATTTAGCTTTAGTGTAAAACATGGACTGCAGATTCTTCCACACCCCATCAATCATTCTCAGGTGGCTTATCTTGCAGTAGGAGCCCCTCTTTATTATGTAGACTGCAGCTTCTCTCCAGATATTGATCAAAACTGATGTGGTGCTCTGTGTATAAAAGAGGCCGATATTTTAGAACAACAAATGAAACAGAGAATCATCTGTAATAATCAGGCCTTAAATGAGCAGAATAATAAACCTGCAGCACCACAGAAAGACATTTCCTAAAGGTGACAATGCTAATCCAAGACTGAAAGCCACTAGGGCTGAAATGATGAATCGGCTTAATCATTAATTAATCATTAATTGGAGTTTAGATACTGTAAAATCTGCCTTTAGGTAACAGATCCACCAACTCTTGAGCAGCAATTACACCAAAATTGTAAAAAAAATAAATAAATAAATAAACATTTTGCATTAAAGATAAAAAGGCTTTTCTTTCTGTCAATATGCTCTATCCAGAACTCCTCAACTAAAATCCTTTTTTTTTTCACCTGGTTTATTTTTGTAAAAGTCTTCTTTAAGGAATCTTTCGCTATCTGATTATTAATCATTAGTTTCAGCCCTAGAAGCCACATCAATCAAGGTCCAGCTGATGTTTCAAACAGAGCTCTTCATTTCAGTGATGGGGCTCTCCAGTGTCTGAGGTGTTTCAGACGACTAATATCAGAATGAACCAAGTGTCGGCTTCCTTTTTGTGTGACAAATTGTTCTTTTAATAACACAAAACACACAATATATAATGCAGAAGTCCCCCAGCTGTTATTCACCAAAGCTGGATGTTCTCCTCTGGTCATCCTGTCAACTGAAAATGGACACAAAACTGAAGTAATATGATCTGGCATATGGCACAACAATAATAAGAGGATAGAACCAGACTAGATGCCTTTACTTGTACACACAGTATTCTACTGTAATTACAGCTTCAGTAACCAATGATCAGGCCGAAATCTAGGTGTAGTGCACAGATTCAGACTTGAACCTCCAAAAGCATTTAAAGCAATTACAAGGTTGGCTTTCTATCACCTGAAGAACATTTCCAGGATTAAAAAGGACTAATGTCTCAGCATGATCTGGAAAAACTAATCCATGCGTTTATTTTTAGTCGAATTGATTACTGCAACGGTGTTTTCACAGGTCTGCCTAAAAAAGTGGATCAGACAGCTGCAGCTGATCCAGAACGCTGCTGCCCATGTCCTCACTAAGACTAAGAAAGTAGAGCACATCACCCTAGTTCTAAAGTCCTTACACTGGCTCCCTGTATCTCAGAGAATAGACTTTAAAATACTTCTGTTAGTCTATAAATCTCTGAATGGCTTAGGCACCTAAATACATCACAGACTTGCTATCAGTTTATCAACCCTCCAGACCACTCAGGTCTTCTGGTTCCAGCCTGCTCTGCATACCTAGAACCAGAGACTAAACATGGAGAAGCAGCATTTAGTTCTATGCTCCACTTATCTGTAACTTCCAGAAAACTGTAAAAGTGCAGAAAGCCTGAGTTCCTTTAAATCAAGACTAAAAAAACACATTTGTTTAGGATTGCCTTCCATTGTTCTAGTTAAACAGTTCAACTAAAACATATTTTCTTTAGTCCAACTGTTTTTAATATTCTTTTGTTTCTGCATTTTTATTTTTTATTTTATTTATTTATTTTTTCCTACTTGCTTTGATTCTATTTTATCTTCCTGTATTTTAATCATGTAAAGCACTTTGCATTGTCTTTGTACTGAATTGTGCTATACAAAATAAATTTGCCTTGCCTTGCCTTGCCAGCAGTGCCACATACAATATGGCGGTGACGAACCTGCACCCAACGAAGCATCTACATATATATGTCTGTTGTTATAACATAGCGGTACCACTGCACCTGTTTTCTAGCTACATTCACCAGCATTCAGTATGTCTGCATGCAGGTAAAGTCGTATGTTAGAGGCATATATTCAATCAGCAAATCATCAGTTAGATTAACAATATGTATGCTTGTTATATCACCTTTTTCAATGTTTGTTTCCTCTTTTCCTTTTATTTTTCATCCAGTCTTTGTATCATAAAGACTGATTGAGATGATATTCAGAGCATGAATTTATGTTTTGGCTTAACAAATATTATTTATTAATTTCTTCAGTTTAAATCTTCACACCAAACTAACGTCATTATAATTACTGCGCGTGTTTTATATTTACTGCCCACCTGAGGGCGCCATAGAGCAATTTTAGAATAATGAAGTTTTGGTTCATCAGTAAACTAACTGGTTTAGATAGGGAGGTGTGTGTGTGTGTGTGTGTGTTGGGGGTGAAAGTGTGCGAAGATACAGAGCCCACAAAGGAGTCACCTCCTCCCTCAGCTGTCAGATCTTTGTTACATTCAAAGGTTAAAACTGAATATAGCTGTGTGCATATGAAGCCACCACCTTTGCTATGAAGCCTCACAAAGAATCTGATGCAACTATTTACCACATATAAACATCCCAGAATAAAAGACTTTCTGTGAAAAAGAGGAACAGAAAACCTGCTTCCTGCTTTATTTTCAGCAGCTTAGATTATTTTAATGGTTTATTTACTGTAAAGAACAATCCAGCAGCTGCAGCTCGTCTAAAAAGCTGCTGCCAGTCCAAACCAGCAGCAGGAAAAATGGTTCATTTTAGATCCAGTCCTTAAACCTCTGCTCTGACTTTCTGTTTAGAAAAGGTTTATAGGAGCAGATCTAAGCATTTCGTTTCTATGCTCCTTACCTCAGGAACAAACCTACAAACCTGAGATGAACAGAAACCGTCTAACTGAAAACATAACAGTTTGCTGCTGATCAACGATTTCTATGTTTATTTCATGATGTTTGAAATGTTATTGATTTTATTAATAATCTTTTAACATTTCAATGTTTATTAAATGTTCACATTTTTAACCAAAATATAAACACTAACCATAAAGTCTTTGTAACCTGAGCCTTTATCAGTCACAGTGATGTCTGCTGATGCTGCTCCTGTCCACATGTTGACATTTGTAACGTTGCAGAAAGATGCTAAAGGAAACTGATCTGAGGACAGTGAGACAGATCCATCCCTTCAGAGGAAAACTGTGGCGCCGCCATCGTCTGTTTATCACTTTATTACTGGATTCATTTGGTTTTTGGCAGCAGGATCATGTTGAGGTAACAGTAGTTAGTGAAGCTGCACAGCAGAAGTTTCTCAGCCTGATGAATAGTGGACACATCATGTTTGAGGCTTTGCTGCCGTCTGTCAGAGGCCTCATCCTGTGGTTGGTTTCTGCAGAAAGAATCTCTGGTTTCTGATTGGCTGTAGAGGTCTGCTGTTGTCTCTGCTCTTTATTTCTTCATTTAGGTCAAAGTGTATCATCTATTAGGTGGTAGTGAAGCAGGAAGCTGTGTGGTTTCCTTCAGCAGACAGTGACCAGTAAAGCAGAAGCTTCAACCCACTGCTGAAGCAACAGAAAACTGTCAGAAACTCAGCGTGGACCAAGCTCTGCAGCTGGTGGCATCACAGTTGGTGACCTTCACAGAAGAAGACCATCCTGCAGCTGGATGCACTTCCTGAAGTCGTCTTTCTGACGTTGCTGTTAAACCTTCGTCACGTCAAACTCTTCATCAGACTCTAACTTTATTACAAGGATTCAAAATGGAGGTTTGATCATTTTAAATGTAGTCTGACTGTTTATCAGTCAGTGGGCAGAAAGCAGAGAGATGGACTCTAGAGCTCATAGAATAAATCAGGTTGTCATGGTGATGTTCCTGGGTGGGGTCATGTGACCTCTTGCCGTCCTGCTCAGTGTTGAGCTCACTCTGAGTCTCTGCTGACAGACATCTGGTCCAGGAGGAACCCCGTTTACAGGGACTCCATGATGGAGAAGCTGATCACAGTCATTTTCTTTCATATCGGTGAGTTTTAAACTGGTTCTACTGAACATTTGAAATTTACAGCTCAGAGCTGCTCGCATTGGTAGAAAATATTGTTGCGCTGATGCCATTTTTTGGCCCAGATACCGATACCTGGATGTGAAGTATCGGCCGATACTGTTACCATTGGTTTGAAATTGATGTGTGTGTATATATGAAGAACTGCAAACTACTTGGATGTAAAATAATTGCCATCATGTCTTTGTCAAGCTGCTGCCACCTTTGTGAAGCAGGAAAAAGACTAATACAAAGAAAACTGGTTTCTAGATCTGCTCCAATAGCCTCATGTTGATTATTTATGAATTTGTTCATTTCTGATCTAAATCTTGATGTAATGAATAACCAACGTTTAGACAGCTGCTGTTTTATGAAGCTTGACTCAGACGCTGTAGAGCTGGGGAGTCCAGAGGGCCTGGGGGCCGTTTGTGGCCCCTGAAAGAATGAAATGATTCCTCTTGTTCCTCCAGTAGATGGAGATATTTTTTCTATTTCTTTTAGAATCAGATTTTCACTGACAAATGTTTATCTTAAAATAAAAATTTAGTATTTTCTTTTAACATCCATGTTTTTGTTTTTTATTTTAAAATCAAAGTCTGTGGGGCCACAAACATCCAGAGACTTTTGCTCCCAAACAGACAGAATTCAACTTTTCTACGTACAGTGAGGGTTTTGTTCTCCATCTTGTTTCTGAGAAAAGACTAAAAGCATTTTCTACACCAACGAATTAGGAAATAGTTTGACCCCAAAATTAGAAAATGTTTCACTTTCTTTGATTAAAGTAAACATTTAGTGCCTTTTCCAGACCAACAATAATTTATTTTACTAAAGTTTTATGTTTTTAATTTCTTGCTCTAAACTTTAAAGCATGAAATTTAATATGATGAAAGTATTTAATGTTTTATTACAATAAAGAAAATGTTTCTTTCTACAGAAGATTTTGATCCACAGAGTAGAAAACTTTGAACATTGATGCTGCAGATTTTGATGTTTAATCTCCTATAAACACAGAGAGAAATAAGTTTCCTCAAACTTTGAATAAAAAATATTCTAAAATCAGCAACTAACGTGAATAAAGATGTAAATACAGAATTATTGGAAAGTTAATTTATTCCAGTAACTCCATCAATCAGTGAAACATTTTATAAAGATGACTTCACACAGACTGATGTTTTTAAGTCTTTATTTCGATTATTTATAATTTTTCTACTGACAGTTAATGAAAACCTGATATTTTCTGAAGGTAATTTCAATCTGTTAAATGAGCCTCAGAATAAAGATTAAGATTAATTCAATATTTGGACAGTTTGGTCTGACTGTATCTGTTGATGTTCTACAGCGATGATGAGATTATCTCCTGCTGAGGAACTGAAGAGGAACCTGACTGGAGTTGTTGGAGGAAACATCACTCTGCCTGATCCTCTGATGGAGTTTGGATTTATTTTAGATGGAGAGAAGGCAAACAATCTTGCTTTGGTGAAAGATGGAAAACTTCAGATAGAAGACGACAAATACATTAATAAACTTCACTGGAACAAAGACTCTGGACTCTTTACAATCACAGACCTGCAGAAGATCGACTCTGGAGTTTATAAAATTGATGATAAACAAAGAAAGATTTCTTTCTCTTATTCTCTCTCAGTGTACGGTGAGTAACATCTTCTGTTTATCATCATAATCTGGTGGTTTTATTCCAACATCTTTGACCTCAGAAGTCCAAAAGTTTCTCTCTGATGAACCTTATTTTATTCCTCAGATGTTTGCTGTGTTCAGCACTGCTAAGAAATAGAAGAGAGCTTTTTAAACACTAAAATTTAGAGCTGTAACAATTTTTTTGTTTTAAATGGAAAGTGGAGATAATTTATAGTTATCGTTTCATCACTCTGTCTCTGTACAATACATGAATCAATCCATTTAACATTTTTAATAGCCTTTACACTTCTTGCTAAAATGAATAGCTGAATAGCAATTTTGACCAAGATATTATTCAGCTCTTTAGAAAAAAATAATAAACATGACAGGATCTATAAAATGAATCATTTGTAATAAAAACAAGTAGAAGACGAGCAATTAAAATAATAAAAGCATAAGATAATAAACTTTCAATAAAATCAGCCTGATTCTTCTGCTGAACTGGAGCCAGGTTCAAAGATGAGTCTTTAACAGAGATTGAAATCAGTCCAGGTGTTGGTCGTCCTTCCAGGGAGTGGAAGTGTTGGAGCTGCAGCAGAGAAAGCTCTGTCTCCTCGGCTCTGAAGACGAGTCCTAGGAACATCTAGAAGCAGCAGGTTACCGGACCTCAGGGTTCTGCTGGTCTCAGAGCTCAGAGATGGAAGGAGATGCCTGACTGCTTCAACATTTAAAAACCAAAATAAAATCCTAAAAACTATCATAAGATATACAGACAGCCAGTTCAGACTGATCAAGGTAATGATCTAATAGTCTGACCTGCTTGTCTGCAGCGTTCTAACATGAGAAAATGTTGAAGTAGGAGAGTTTAATGCTGTTAACCTGGAAAAATATTCACCTGATTGATTTGATTCTTTGTCAAATGAGTGGATGAAGAACCAGAAGCATCCAGAACCGTTCCTGTCAGCAGATCAAAGACTGAAGGATTAACCAGGAGGAATTTAAACCTACCTGATGCTCCTGCATGTGTTTCTGGGTTAGATGTATAGCACACTGGCAGATCATAGAGATATATCAGTTAGAAAGCATTACCCAGAATAAAGCTGGGATGAAGGTTTGGTTCTATAAATAACAAGGAAGGAAAACTACAGACTGCTGCTGCTTCCTGATCATTAAAATCAGTTTATTGAGCAGAAATGAACAGATCAAAGTGCTTTAATGTTTCTTCTCACTGGTTCCTCTGCAGATGCTGCTCCGACTCCTGCAGTAGAAACACGGACTGTGAGCTCTGACAGCTGCTGGTTGATCTGTTCTGTGGACAAACCAACGTCTCTGATGTGGTACAAAGATGAGGAAATCCAGAACCAGAGCAGTTCTGCTGTCTCTTTACCCATCACTGTCTACAGGCAGGACAGAGACTCATCATACAGATGTGTAGCAGCCAACCCTGCAGAAAACAAGACTCTACATGTTAATGTGACGACATCCTGTGGGTTCAACAGCAGAAACACTGAGGATGACAACAGACTGATAAAATGTAATATCTATTACATCTATTTCTATCAATGTGTTTGTAATAAGCTCAGAGATGTTCTGGTATCAACCCCATGCTGTTTGTTCTGTTGACAGACTGGAATGTGATCACACTCCCCATCAAGTTAGCAGCTTTTCTGGCTCTGACTGCAGTGATCATCAGACGGAGGAATCCCTCCAAAACAAAACCAACAACGGTCATTTTCTGTTTGAAACTGGGAACATTTCAGTTACTATGTGATAAATATTATGTGGAACATTGTTTTGTTTTGGTAGAAACAGGAAAATCTGGGATGTTCAGATACTGAGGATCTGTCATGTTTCAGTTTCTATTTTCTGAACAGTTTGAGGGTCGATACATGGAAATGATGGTCATCATGTCACATCATCATTTCATATTTTCTGCATGAACTGCAGCCCATTATAAAATAATCTAATCTGATTATATAAATCCTATTGATGGATCAATAATCTGACCAATCACCTAATCTATAAACTGTCAGATTAATTCAGGAGGGGCTGCAACACAGGATTATAAAAGAAACTAAAATATTGATGCATTGAAAAATAATATCAATATCAATAACTGATTTATCTATAAAGGAATATTATTCATTATCACATGAGAAATTAATTCTTTACAGATATTGGCTTTGTGGCTTTTAATAAGCATTTTCAGATCTATTTAAATGATCATTTGTATAAATGTTTTAAGAAACATCTGAACTTAAATATTTAGCTCTATAGTTTATTCTAATAAAAACAAGGCTTTAACAGCAGGTAGTTTCTTGGTTCAAACACATCAAACTGTATTAAATCCTGCAGTGAACTGTTTGACCTGCAGGAGGCTCAGATCTGCTGCAGCAATCAGAACTATTAAGCTTGTTGACTGTAAAACTGATATTAATGAGGCTGATGTGATTTTCTCATGTTTCAGGGTAGAAACGTCCAAGATTCATCAGAACCAGTGACTCCTCAACATGACTGATGTCAGAGATGATTTATCAGAAACTTCTTCATCCAGCTTCTGCTCTTGATGTTTGGTTCTCCCAGATTTCATCCACAGCTGAGGACAGTTTGGAGGAACCAACTAAACAATGATGTTATTTGAACTGTGATAAGAAGCTAAAACAGCCAAAGAGAAGCTGGACATGCAGAGGGAGAACTCAGAGTAGAAAGAGACCAGACTGGGATTTGAACCCAGGACCAACTTGCTGCAAGGCAGCAGTGGACAACTCTCTGTGCTTTAGTCTAATATCTGTGTCCCTCTTTGCTCCTTTCTATGTTCACTAGTCATTTTCTCTCAGCCACCAGGTGATGATGTCACTGATCACCTTGTCAGAACTGATGAACATTAGATCAACATTCAGACACTCGTTTCAGATGTTTTTCACCTTTTATAAAGTCCAGTTAAAAAGGGTTTGGAGAACAGAAGTTGGACCAGCTAAGTTTACTGAGTGAAAGGCTCCATGTTTATCTGCTAATGTTGTTTACGTGATTTATTCCTTTTAACAGACTGTAAGCAGCTTTTAGGAATAAATTTAAAGGTTTGATTTTAACATCTTTTGGCCAAAACAGAGAAATTAAACTACATAATAAAACATAGCTATATGACATGGCGCATTATCCTGCTCAAAGTAGCCATCAGAAGTTGGGTACATTGTGGTCATAAAGGGATGGACATGGTCAGCAGCAATACTCAGGTAGGCTGTGGCGTTGCAACGATGCTCAATTGGTACCAAGGGGCCCAAAGAGTGCCAAGAAAATATTCCCCACACCATGACACCACCACCACCAGCCTGAACCGTTGATACAAGGCAGGATGGATCCATGCTTTCATGTTGTAGAAGCCAAATCCTGACCCTATTCTGATCCAATTTCGATGAGCTTGTGCAAATTGTAGCCTCAGTTTCCTGTTCTTAGCTGAAAGGAGTGGCACCCGGTGTGGTCTTCTGCTGCTGTAGCCCATCTGCCTCAAAGTTCGACATACTGTGCGTTCACAGATGCTCTTCTGCCCACCTTGGTTGTAACGGGTGGTTATTTGAGTCTCTGTTGCCCTTCTATCAGCTCGAAGCAGTCTGGCCATTCTCCTCTGACCTCTGGCATCAACAAGGCATTTCCGCCCACAGAACTGCTGCTCACTGGATGTTTTTTCTTTTTCGGACCATTCTCTGTAAACCCTAGAGATGGTTGTGCGTGAAAATCCCAGTAGATCAGCAGTTTCTGAAATACTCAGAGCAGCCCTTCTGGCACCAACAATCATGCCACGTTCAAAGTCACTCAAATCACCTTTCTTCCCCATACTGATGCTCGGTTTGAACTGCAGGAGATTGTCTTCTTCTTCTTCTTCTTCTTGTTTTATGGCGGTTGGCAAACAATTAAGAGGTGCATTACCGCCACCAACCAGCAATGAGTGTGGATCAAGACAGACATGCTCAAAAAAATAAAGGGGGAAAAAACCTAAATTCTTTTCACTAAACCTGTAGCCAATAAATAACGAAAAAGTAATCTTCTTTTGAATCTTCTTCCCACTGTTTTTGCCAATCTTCTCGGATCTTTCTTTTAAAAACTTTTAACTTCTATTTTACTCATATCGATTTTTATATCACTCTTACTTTGGCTTATTGCCATCTGCCTCAAGTTTTTGTATAACTTGATCCAACGACATATTCCTCATCCCTAAGAATTTCTCAGCTCCTTTAACAATGATTTTGATTTTCTCATTTTTATGTTTAACCTGGTTCATGCAGTTAATAACATAAGTCACAAACAAAACAAGTTTGTCAAAATCAATAGGGTTATAAACCCTGGCAGGAGATTGTCTTGACCATGTCTACATGCCTAAATGCACTGAGTTGCCGCCATGTGATTGGCTGCTTAGAAATTAAGTGTTAACGAGCAGTTGGACAGGTGTACCTAATTAAGTGGCCAGTGAGTGTAGTTCATAGCTTTCTGTAAATGTTCTCTACCTTCTCTGTTATTGTTTCCGGGATCATGTTCTATAAATGTGTTGCTCTCTATGTGAACTAAAGCTATTTGATATTAGTTCAGGTTAAGCTCTCAGAGCAGCTGGTATTCTAGAATGGTCTCCCCATCCATGTAATCACCAAGCCTGACGCTGCTAGCTTCTATGATCAGAACAGAAACAGAGAGCATGTGTGTGCATGGCCATAAGCACTGATTAAAGAAAAAGAAAAGTCTGATAATTGTGATTATTGTTGCTGAATAGAAGATTCTAAGTTAAATGCTTTCTGCCAAACTGCAGACCTCTGTAGGTCAAACTCAACTTTCTGCTCAGTTTGAAGTAAATTCCAGCAGCAGCATAAAGCCACATGGTTACTTGGTCACTGACAGAATAATGTCAGATGTTTTCTTAGTCTTCAAACTTGAGCAGGACTATTGAGACAAATGAACTGCTGTGATGAAAAGCTGGATCTGATTTTCTGTAACTGGTTTCTTTTACTTTCACCTGAAAAAATTTAATATCATTTGATTATTATTTTATCCAGTTTTATTTCCTCATCAGCAGTTTAACTTAAATTTCTTTACTTCTAAACATCAGCAGACCTGTAGTTAATCTAGTTGTCCAGCAGATGGTGGTTTCTGACCTTGTTTGTCTTCAACATCCAACATTCAACATAAACAACATTCCTTCTGTTCCATTTAGTTTCATTTAGAAACTGGTTTTGTTAGAACAAACAAGCAGAAAGTCGACAGAGTGAAGCTGATGAAATGGTCGCTTCAGCTGATATTTCCAACTCAGGTCAGAGATCTTTTTATTAAACTTTCCCTCACACTTTATCCTGTTTGGATTAAAATCTGATAAACTTATTTTAGGGGATTAATATATTAAATTCAGAGACTTTGACTTTAAACAGAACATAAAAGCCAAACAAAATGGCTCCCTCTGCATTCCTAGGTTTTCTTATACAAGCTTTTCAGTTAGGGTAACAATGTTTTGGTTGTTTTTCTAATCAGAATCCCTTTTTAATAGAAATGTTAATTTAGAAATTATTTTCTCTGATTGGCTCATTAAAGTAGATGTTTAGGAATTGAATGATAAAATAAAGCCTTACTTCTGTTAACAGCACTGAGCCGCCCTGCTACAGAACTAAGGATTGTGTTGATAGGAGGAAGATACAATGACAGTTTCAGTGGTAAAAGCTCAGCTGGAAACATCATCCTTGGTCGCGATGTTTTTAAAACCAGCAGAACAGCTCAGAGTGAAGCGAGGCAGCAGGAAGTACTCGGCAGACGACTCACAGTGGTTGATACGCCAGGCTGGTGGTGGATTTATCCAAGAGAAGAAACCCTAAAACTGGATCAGATAGAAATCCAGAATAGTGTCCATCTGTGTCCTCCAGGACCCGACGTCTTTCTTCTGGTCATTCCCGTTGGTTTATATTTATTTAATCTTGTCGAATTATCTCTAAAGGAACATCTGGAACTTTTCAAAGCAGATGTTTTCAGTCACACCATCGTGCTGTTCACTGCAGTCAATTCATGTAATGATGAAACCATTGAATCTGAAATCAGAAAAAGTCCATTCCTGCAGTGGATCCTTCAACAATGTGGAAACAGAAAACATTTTCTCAACATCAGCAACAGAGAAGATAGAGATCAAGTCAAGATGCTTCTAGAGAAAATTGAGGCGATGATTGAACAGAACAGGGGCAGACCCTGTTCTGTTGATGAATCTCATGGAAATGCTCTGAGAGAGAGACTGAAAGATTTGGTTAAAAAAGCCTCAAAAAGGCGTGATGAAGTTCAGAAACAAAGAAGAAACCTGAAACTACAGATTGAAGGTAATTATTTCTTTACTTTATTTCTATCAGGCTAAAGTGATAAATGTTTCTGCAGACGACTCTGGGAGCTCGACATACAAAAGACATTATTTAATTATCATTTCTTAAAATTTATATATATATATTTTTTTTTTGTCGGTAAAACAGAAAAAGACCAGTAGCCATTTTAAAACCATCTAAATCCAAGGATTCACATAGTTCCTTTATTTTCTCATGAAGACATCAATAAACCAATAGCTGTTTTTTTTCTTTGACAAATGTTGTATGTTTTTTCTCCACATGATCAACCCTACACTTAACAGACCTGAACTGCAAACTTTTAAATTATAAGTGATTGGTTTGTTTTGATGATTTAGGTGGAAAAGTCCCTCCAGACCATTTGAGAATATTGATGATTGGTGATTCATGGGCTGGAAAAAGCTCAGCAGGAAACACCATTCTAGGAAAAAATGAATTTGATGTTAATGAAAGTGTTGGAAGAAAGACAGCATGCAGTAAATTATAACACAGTATGTTTGAAGGAAGGCGGCTCACAGTGGTGGATTCTCCTGGATGGTTCTATATCCATACTCTTCAGGACACCAGTGAGATGGACAAACTGGAAATAGAGAACAGTGTGAATCTCTGTCCTCTAGGACCACATGCTGTGCTGCTTGTTATTACTCTGATAATCAACATTGATGCATCATATCTGAGATCTGTCCAGGAACACATGGGTCTGTTTGGAGAAAAAATCTGGAAACACACACTTGTTCTGTTTACCTATGGTGACTGGTTAGGAGTGAAGTCTGTGGAGGAGTATATAGAGAGTGATGAAGGTATGCAGTGGATAGTGAACAAGTGTGGGAACAGGTATCATGTTCTGAACAACAAGGACCACAGTGATAAGACTCAGGTAAAGCAGCTGATTGAGAAGATTGAAGAGATGTGGGCAGGAAATGAAGATCCTCATTATGAAGTGGACCAAGCCCGAGCAGAACAGATAGAAGCCAAGATGGCGGCTGCAGACAAGAAAGCCAAAAAGTTGAAGCAGATCAACGAGACACAGTCAAGAGTCCTGAAAGAGGTTTATGAAGGTAAACAAGTTTTATAAAAAGTTTATGATATAATCCTATAACATTAAGGTTTCAGGATTAGAAATCATTTGTTTTTTCTGTTTGTTTCCAGCTGAGAGAGATCCAGTCACTGACATCAGGATTGTTCTGGTTGGACAGAAATTTTCAGGAAAGAGTTCAGCAGGAAATCGGATCCTTTTCAAGGAGAAATTTAACAGAACCTTTGAGAGAGCTTGGTTGGAAAAGGTGAACCATCATGATGATTAAGAAAAAAAAAACATTTTATACATTCTAACACCCAGACTGGATGTTTACCTGAGTTCAGCACATCCAGAAATGTTTTTCTTTCTTTTTTTTCTTTTTTTTTTTAGAACTATGAAGATCAGAGAACATCTGCAACATGTGAGAAACATGAAGGAGACTTTGATGGAGTAAATGTTTCAGTGGTTGAAACACCAGGGTGGTTCACAGACCCAACACCACCTGACTGGTTCAAAGATGAAGTTCTCCACAGTGTCTCCATGTTTTCTCCTGGACCTCATGTTTTTCTCCTGGTTGTTCCAATCTTTAGATCTTTCACTGAGAAAGATCTCAAAGCTCTGGTGGAGGTCCTAATGCCATTAACAGAGAGAGTGTGGAGACACTGCATGGTGCTGTTTACCTGGGGAGACTGGCTCAATGGCCTCCCTGTAGAGAACTACATCGTCAGAGAGGGCAAGGAGCTCCAGGAGCTTCTGGAGAAGTGTGGAAACAGATACCATGTTCTCAGCAGCTTTAATTATGATGATCCTGTTCAAGTCAAAGAGCTGTTCCAAAAAATTATCAACATGGTAAAACAAAACAAAGGATGCTTCACAATTGAAGGAATAAAATCTCAGCAAGAAAAAAAACGCAGGCTGACAGAAGAGGAGTGGAACAGACGGGAGCAGGAGCTGATGGAGAGAATGATGAAAGCTTTAGCAAAGGATCAAGAGAAACCAACAGTGCCCCCTGTGGAGGTGGCAAATAGCAAGGATGACGGAGAAATTCCAGACAGTAAGTTTAAAATTATGAAGAATTAACCACTGATTTTCCACAAACTCTTGGCTCCATCCATTTTTTTTTTTCAGAATAAAATTTTTTTTTCCTTCTTTTTCAGTGAGTGGAGATGATGCCTCAGAATATGGGAGCATTTCAGAGATTAGGAAACAACAAGCTCATAACAACGTTGCTGAATGGCTGGCTAAGACAGTGAGACAGTCAGAGATCAGTTCTGGGATTGGCAGCATTTGTTCCTCAGTCAGTTATATGGAGAAATATGATGAAGATCTCCAATAGATTAAATCATCCAAAGATGAGTTAATTCTCACAAAGAATAAAGAAGATCCTCTGAACATTTTCCCCAATCAACTAAACACAGGAACTCTTGTTTAACCAAAAAAACTACAGCAGAAAAAAGAAAGGAGGCTAAAGAAGCACACAGGATGGAATATGAAAATATACCAATTTGGTGCTACATGAGACCCACGTTGGGTCCCAGGTGTGTGTCTGATGTGTTTATGTAAAGGAAGCTGTATATGTGGTGGGTTTTTGTGTATATATCAGATGTATATATTATGTCCATATGCTGTGTCTTTATGTATTCTGTCTCTGTGAAATATAGAAGCATAAATGTAGATTACGAGTTTTTCCCTCTGTCCTCATTTTATGTTGTTTAACCATGCTGTGGAACCGGTCATCTTCTCCTGTTGTCCCGTGATGTCATTTGACTCTCATATTAACCTGGCATCCTCTTCATTGTCACTTGATGTTTATTTTTTCTTTGTTGTTTTTTAGTTAAACAGCAATGGGTTTATTTTAAAGTTACTGAGGAGAAACAGGTTAAGCGGTAGAAACAGATATAATATCTGCCAACGATGCACGAGGCAAGGCACCTACTAGCAACATACAAAATAATGTGCAACAAATTATAGATGAACATGAGAGTATACGAGAGCAACGAAGTTGTTTTAGTGTCATCATGTAAAATGTTGGTAGCTGTTGGACGGTGAATTGCTAAAGATCTTTTATTAGGCTTTTCTGTTTCAAAGGTAATTATTCCTCTGATAAAAACCTCGAAAAATCTAAAGGATTTAAGGACAAAAACACATTTAACTTAGAGTTCAATGAAAAATGTAAATTATTCATACAGTTATCTGATGTATCTAAACGTAGTCATCTCTGGATCTATTTAGATCCAGCTGCCATAAGAGCGTTGAACTGTTGAAACTCTAATCAGGTCACAAATAGAGACTCTGCATCACACTGTTGTTATGATTTTATGTTCAGTTCTATTCCCATCCAGCTGGGAATTTATATTTCTGATACTTTCAGATGTTTATTGCCCTTAACGGTAGGGGGGGGAAAATATCTTATTTAATTAGATATTGTTTCAGCTGTTATATACTGTTTATGACACACAGTCCTACTAACTGTGTGTAAGAACAATAGATGACAGAGTAATTTAAGCACTAATCATGGTCAAAGTTAATTTCGCATACATGGAATAAATTCACCACAACTTCTATTGAAAATATAAGATTTTATTAACAAAAATCATTCAGCTCCAAGTCAAACGTATTTCAGATTAACACTCCCAACTAAGACTAGTAAAACTCTACTAAACTAAACTAACTACTATGTACAAAGAGGAAGGGGGAAACGGTTGAAAAACATATTACAGTTTAAGATGGATTCTGTGTTTGAAACCAAAGTTTATCTGGAAGAATTTGGGATATGATCAAATTAGCTTTTCACTCATTTTAAAGAAATTGGAATGTTTTCAGACCAATTCACAATGCAAATCCATGAGGTGAATAAAACATTATTTGGCTAAATAATGTTTTATTGAATGATTTGCTTAATCAAGAACCAAAAACCTTTAGTTAAATGATTCTTTACCTTCCTTGAAATAGCTAGCAGCGAATAGACATCAGGATTTCAATAAATGACTCTTGGTCATACTTGGTAATGGAAATGTAATGAGCATTTGAGGAACATATGAACACTAATGTTATATCAGTGTTTAAATCCTTAGTGAACTAAAGCTTCTCCAAGCGTCAGCAACAGCTCAACACATATTCCTGTAGCATAATGTACACTGAAAAAAACAGCTCATAAGATTTACTTGAAGAATATATTGTAAGTATTTGCACTCAAATGATTTAAGTAAAATTTAATGCTGCAATATCAAGTGACACTCACTTGCCAGTATCAAGTGAATTTTACTTTCCATTAAACATAACAGTGGCGAAGATATTAAGGAACATTTACTTAATTACATCCAAGTTGTAAGTTAGATTTATTAAAAAAAATTAAGTAAAGTGAACTTGCATTTTACTCAAAATTTTAAGTAAATGTTATATCCCTGTAGAATTTGCTGTTATGAAGTAATTTAAGTAGATATTAATTATTTTCTCTGATTGACATTTACTTTGCTTCATTGTTACATTAATCACTAATATTAGGTAATCATTGCCATTTTTCTTTTGATAAATGTTACCAAATACATTGAAATGAAAGTCTATACATTTTATATACCATCCCTTTTCTTACACGAGTGGAGTCGCGAGGGGTGCTGGTGCCTATCTCCAGCTGTCAATGGGCGAGAGCGGGGTCCACCCTGGACATGTCGCCAGTCCATCGCAGGGCAACACAGAGACAAACAACCATTCATGCACAGACTCACACCTAAGGACAATTTAGAGAAGCCAATCAACCTAACAGTCATGTTTTTGACTGTGGGAGGAAGCCGGAGTACCTGGAGAGAACTCCACGCGATGCTCAGTGAAATCCCCAGAACCTTCTTGCTGTGGCACTAGTGCTACCCACTGGCGCCCACCGAGCAGCCCATTATTTTTATATATAATGCTAAACTATTGTTCATTCTTAAACAGTTTAACAAAGTAAAATACACTATTGTTTTAAATTGTCCAATATTTCATGGGCCGTTTCAGAAATTTGACAGTCTAACTGGAATTGTACTATTAAAATAGGCAATAAAAAGTAAAACCCTCTCAAAACTCAGTTTTGCAAGGTTCATTACAGAAATTTACTCATGTAAGATCAAGAATATTTAACCCACAGAAACATGTTCGTAAATAACCTCTAAGGAGGATCTGTGAACTGAAACAGCCATTTAAACTTTGAGCAGTGGAGTATAGATTATGTATGCCTCTATTTAAATGAAAAAGCATGTACAAATATTGCATTATTAAGTGCATTTGTTGTACTGCATTGTGAATTGGTACAGAAAAAAGAGAAGTTTGGTATGACTTGTAAACAACAAATACACAGTATTAAATATACACCACCACAGGTCTGGTAAATAAAACATTTTATTACTAAAAAGAACACCTTGTTTTCCCTTCACTATTTATTGGCTTATAGCATAAAATCCTGTAAAACACACTGAGGTTTTGTCATTCTATTGTGACAAAATGTGTACTAATCTGACTCTTCATCTTGCAAGCCAACATCCCATCTTAAACCTTGGGCAAAAGTTCTTCTCCACAGACTAGGATGCATTTTAATTTAACTGCAAATCTGCTCACTGTTATGCATTTGGAGATGTGGGCAGTTTACATAACATACATTTAGGAAAAATCAGTTTGTCTACGACATTCCTCAGGATGCTGTTGTTCACGGGGTTTCAAGAGTTTCTTTCTCTCAAACACGACGTTTGTTACACAGTTAAGACAAATACTTTGAGATTATATATATATATGTCTTTAGTCCCACACACACACACACCCACCCCGTTTATATTTTTCAGCTATTTCTCATTTGGAACTCAATTAATTTTTATAGTAACTGGAAACTGTTGTGAAAGCCACAGTTAATAATCATCACTCAAATCAGCAATAAAAATCTTACAAACCTACACACAAAAAGTGCAATTTCAACATTTGAACCAGTCGTCCAGACAAGTGGATTTTGAAGAATGCAATTTCGACAATGAACCAAAATCATTCTAATTATTCTCAATGAACATAAAAATCTCTACTAAAAATTTAAACATATTAACATACTTTGTTTGGAAAAAAATAAATAAAACATTAATGACAATGCAACCTTGCACTAACATTAACTGGAACCCACTTGGCATTTGATGCCACATTTGCCTCCTCTAAGATGAAATTAAGTTTAACTTCAAGTTGTTTATTTTTGCTGATAGTTTGAATCCATCCAACTCCAGGAAAAGTTTTTGGAACACTTCAAAAGTGTAAGGGAGAGGGTATGCCAAGTTCAGCGCATATATCAGTCCCATGAGCAGCGAGCAGGCTTTTGCAGTACTGTGGCATGGTGGTAAAATCTCCTGGCCTTCAACAAGGATGGAGACATTAACGGGATCCTCATCAGCACCATGGAGAACAACAATCTTGAGGATATGTTTGTTGAAGTCATGTTTGTTGTCCTCCTGCATGTAATGCACAACAGAAAATAATGTTTATTATTTTATTTGAGAAACAAATAAAAGAGCTGCATGAATCAAAGTGACTTATTTATCATGGAAGAATGAACATAAGAATACCTCTGTTTGTTTGACTACTTTCTTCTTAACTTGAATATTTAAAGGGACATTGTTTAACATGTACTGTTAAAACTGTTAGAAAAATTAACGTTTGTGCTGTTTTGGTATAAGAGATAATATAAATTTTAATTTCGGCCGGTGAAGTTGCCCAGGGAGTGAGCGGCAATTTTGTTCAACCCAACCCCCCCCACCCCCCCACCCCCCCAAAATAAAATGTTATATTCTCTGCAAATCTGAAGCAGTGCAATGCTTATTGTAAGCGAGCACGACACAGCTACCCCCCCCAATGCTAAGCATTGTCCGTTTATCTTAAATACCTCAAGTTAAGTTAACGCTAGCTACAGCCATGTTGCGACCAAAAGTTTTACAAGGAACAGAAACGCGAACATTGACATTTCTTGCGTCAATCTACCCGCAGACTTATTGCTCTACAAACGTAATGTAGAGCAATCATAAATTACCTCAAACTGTTGTCGGGACTACCTCTTGTTCCGTCTCTGATCCTATAACGTCTGGACTCGGAGCAGAATCAGTCCTGCTGTGACACTACAGTGCGCATGCGCCGTGCTACTGCTTCAAAATGCTACATTTTTTGAGTAACGTTTATCCAGTATTTGTAGGTTTATCTTCCTACAACTGGTAAATATTTAAATAGTTTAAGAAAATCTAAGTAAAATTTGCTATTCTTCCAAAATTCATGTATTACATTAAAAAACATTTTAAATTTTACTTCAGAAACTCTAGTTCTTACAGAAGCTTAAAAATTCTAATTAGAAATTATTACAAATACTCTAATAGAGTTTACAACACCAAAAAGTCATTTTTATCAGTGTACCATGCAGTCCATTTCATATCAGTTAGCGCCGCTTACTTTAGTAGTAAACACACGATATGATTAGTACTCATTGTGCAAGATTATGTTAAGTTTATTCTTGTCCTTAATCATGCCAGATCTGCAAACCTTTTCCATGTCCACTTGGAAAGTTTTGAGTTTCATCCATTTGCAGCTTGCAGTCAGGGCAATGGAAGCATTGTTCTTTGTCTCAGCCGGCTCATCAGGCAGTCCCTTCCAGTCTGGTTTTATAAGTTCAAAATTCAAGAGAAAATGTTGCAAAGGTCTGTTTTATAACAGCTTGTCTCTGTGCTGTTCCTGACTTATCCTTGATGGTTCTGGAGATCTGGTTCCCCTGGGACCCGCATCTCCAGCCGAGGCGGACCCTCAATCCCTGGGCAAGGGAGAAGAGGCAAGGAGAGCAGGAGCCAAAGAGATCAGGAGCAAAAGAGGCATAAGAGCAAAAGAGGGAGAATCCCGTGTGCTCTGTGGTTTTGTCTGTGTTGGGATCTGGAGATCTGCCACCTTTCTCCAGCAGAGAGCGCCCTGGGTCTCCTGAGCTGAAGCCACCTGCACACCTGAGGCTGATTCATCTCATCAGGAGACCAGCTATATAAGCAGCGGCTTGACTTCTCTTCAGCGCCGGAGTGTTGACCAGTTTTGGTTAGCAGAACCTGATCCTCAGCCTGCACGCCTCTCTGTCTGCTCTGGAGAGTTACCCTGATTCTAACCTGCCTCTGTCTTCTCTGCCTCGCAAGGCCCGGTCCCGTCGAACTCCATAGGAGGAGCTCATGTTTGAAACCTGCCTGCGCAATGAGAAGCCAAACCTGAAGATCCTCAGTCTGAATCTCCCTGCTAGTTCTCAGGAGGGAACTTGGAGAACAACTCAAGGTCTGAACCTCGCTAGCCTGAAGCTAAACTCTGCCGCTGCTAAGCTCTCTGCTGAATCCTCAGTCTCTGGACCCAACTGGTTCCCTCTCTCCATCGATCAGTCTGAACCTCATCAGGTACAACTCAGTATCAAACTCTGTCAAGACATCATAGCTACCTGGCTAACCAAACAATCCCTCTCTGCAGAGAACTCTGTGAATCCAGTCCTGGACCTGTACCAGAATTAGTGCAACCATTTACTCTGTGTGTGTTTATCCAAATAAACTGTTGAACTTTTATCCAGTCTCCTGTGGTGTTCTGCATGTGGGTTTAATCACAGAGACCCGTCATGACAGTCTGTCCTCACAGAGAGGGGGGTAGGTTTTCACACCTCTGGTGGCTTCCATGTGAGCTGCCCATGGAGGCCTTGCCTGAAACCGGGGTTGTTGCAGATATTCCACAGCTGATTCCACATCATCATGTCAAGATGAAATATGGACACTGGTTCCCAATGCTCAAAAAGTGTGATCATGGTATCTGGCATAGCACTGTAAACATCCTATTTCCACTATATTGCAAATTTTCAAATCCCTTTAAATTCAGCTCAATGTCCAACTGCACTTTGCACCATATTTATTTATTTATTTTTGCACTTCTTTGAACCCTCCATATCAGTGCCTTTTGCACCATGTCTCTGTTTAAACTGTTTACATTCTGATCACTGCTGCACTTTATAAATAGAAATGTTCATTTCACTGCTAAGCTGCATATTCACTGCTAAAAAGCTGTATGCATCGTGTGTACAAAATGACAACGACATTTGTCTAATCTAGGTTATAACCTATGTTATAGACCAAGTAAAACAAAACAGAAAAAATTAAGATTATAGTGAAAGGAGCAGAGAAGTTTTTAGGATAGAGGATGTAACATGGGAGGATATAAATAAAACATTAGGGGGAAATATGAAACCTGGAACAATGGGGGATAGGTCTGTATTATCATTTTACAATGGAACACAAGAAGTTTAAGCTAGAGGTCAAGAGCTTAAAGGATTCATTAAGAACATTATCAACAAACCAGAGATCATTTGTTTTAAAGAAACATGGCTTAAATCACATCTAGATTTTGTAGTGAAAGGATATATTAGTATAAGAAGAGATGGAGAAGAGGGGAGGGGAGGAGGATGGATTATTGTCATGGTTTTGTTTCTGTTTAAGGTTTCCTTTTAAGTTTTCAATTCAATTCAGTTTATTTCCATAGCGTCAATTCACAACACAAGTAATCTCAAGGCACTTTACAGTTCACCAGATCATACAGTCAAATTGATTCAAAGATTTCTATCTAAGGAAAACTAGTTGATTGTATCGACTCATTAACTGGAATGCAATCCCTCACACTAAGCATGCTTGTGTAGTAGACTGTAAAAAAAAGACTGTAAAAATCCCTGTACAGAACACCACTAAACATGACATTTACCTTCCAAAGAGAACTGTTCTTGGCACGTTAGAAGAAGTTACTGAAATAAGACCTGTCAACTGTGCTTCAGATATTTCAGAGTCCCAACCATGTGTGAACACATGTTCTGTCAACCCAAGTCACAATCA
>JAGKQL010000934.1:0-26287 GCA_018398635.1 Cyprinodon brontotheroides
ACGCTGAAGCAGCTAGCGGATTCTGCTAACAAACTCCTCCCCAGAACCAACAGTGACTCCCCCAAGAGAACCTCAAGAACCCTCAAGGTACAAATCTGAACTCCCTTGGAAACCAAATCCTGTCAGCAGTCATTAACCGCTCTGTCTCTCACGCAGACTCCGGTGAAACCAGAACCCAGGCCCGAACCAGTCATCCGTACATTCTGTGTGTTGAGCCTTCAATAAACTGTTAAACTTTTCATCCCTGTGTCCGTTTAGTGGTGTTCTGCATTCTTGGGTCTCTATCTGAGAACCCATCATGACAACTATCTGGAAATTAAAGGTGCCAATAAAGTTAAAGCTGATATATTTTTCACATTTTTATTTCAAAAAATATACTGTAGTTGACTGTTTTAATGAGTGTTTGGCTATGTAAAACAAATGGCTAGTCTTGGCCACATGAGCTCTCTATGGCCAAGAACCTTGAAAATCACTCATGCAATTTTTGCATTTTTTTTTCTTAAAAACACTTCTGCTTAGCCACTTGGCTAGTCCCTTTCCATCACACACTGCTTGTTGGTAGGTGGGAAGCTTTGGTTTTACTAATTTACATACAGCATTTGGCTAAAGTGAGTTGGGATTTACACTGACGCTAGATATTTTTACTTGCATACTGCAGGAGGGAGATTAGTGATTCACCTGAATGTGAGTTCTCAGGTTGGTGTTGGATGTTCTGGACGTTGACAACAGTTTATTTATTTTTTTTATTGCAAAGCAGACATCTGTACACTTATTTTTTATCTGAGGATTCAACAAGTTTCATAATCTCTGAAGATAAGGCCACGGTGTGGTAGGGACAGTTGGCTGCTCTTCTCGCTCTGCTCCTGTCTCCTCCTCCATCCTGTGTGTGTGGCTCTGTGTGTGTCATTCTTTGAGTTCCACTGCCGTGCACATGCGGATGTTTCATAGATATTCACAGAAGAGGCAAAATAGAGGCTCATGCATGAATGTCCAACAAATAACTGATTGTTGTTTCAAAATAGAAAACCTGGTTTCATTTCTTATTTATGTCCTGGATTTTGTAGTGTTTGTGGACGCTACGTCGCTACTTGATCAAAGCAATAACGTCACTACAGGAAAGTTACTTGATAAATAAAGCAGCAACGCTACGGTCAAGCTACTGGAACATGTAGTTAAACTAATAGCTTCGCTACATGTAGCGGAGCTACTGCCCATCACTGGATCTCAGTTTGAATGTTTCTCCCTCTTTACCATCATCTTGGTCTCTAATTAGATCTCCTATTTGGAACAACAATGGGGTGAACCTGACTTTCCACATACCCCAAAGAACCAATGAAGCTGTGGCCAAAGTGTGTGTTTTACTCTCTGATGGGAGTTGCCATGGCGAAGCTGAGGTCAACTATCAATCAGTGCCATCTTGTAACAACATTTCAGAATCCATTAGCTGGAGAAGGTAAACATGCAGTTTATAACATATTAAACAGTGACTATAGTATTTCAAAGCACTAAAATAATCCATCTAAAAGTTAAAATGATTGGCTTTTTTCAAGGTTCCAGATTTGATTTATTACTAATGTTAACATATTGCAAACAGTGAAACGACTCAGCAATATAGACTTTATAACATTTCCTATTCTGTATCTGTCTTCATTAGATGGAGATAAATAATTTCCCATGAGGAAAACTCTCTGAGATCCTGATAATGTTATTAATAATCTTCCTCTTTAACTATTGCATTCATCATCCAGTGGGAAGAGGAAGAGGACGATCACGATTGAAGGATTCAACTTAGATCATGTGGAACAAGTAGAAGTTACCTATTATTATACTGGAGTCTTTGCACATCCTTCGGGCTGCTTAGTACCTCCTGAGCACATCAACTCAACGGTTGGTATATAGACACACATACAATCCCTCAGACTTTTTTTCACATTATTCACATTTACCCAAGGAAGCATTTATGCTTCATAATTAATATTTTATTTCCTCACACACACCAACCAGAAATTGTGTTTTTAGGTAGAAGCTAAGCTAAAGACTGTTAGATTCAGCTGAGCGGTTTCTGGTTGGTAAGCAGTGAAACTGCAGGTTTAGAGTCGAATCTTCAACCATCCTTAAAGTAGATTACAGACAAAAAAAAAACATCTAACAAGAAACTAGTCCATGCATTTGTTACTTCAAGGTGGGACTATTGTAATTCTTTACTATTAGGAAGTCCACAAACTGTAGTTAAAAGCCTTCAGCTGATCCAAAATGCTGCAGCCAGAGTTCTGATGAAAATGAAAAAGAGAGATCATATCTCTCCTATCCTGGCTTCTCTTCATTGGCTTCCTGTTAAATCCAGAATAGAATTTAAAATCCTCCTTCTCACATATAAAGCCTTAAATGGCCAAGCTCCATCTGATATCAGAGATCTGATTGTTCCTTATGTTCCTAACAGAGCACTTAGGCTCTCAATCTGCAGGTTTACTAGTGGTTCCTAGAATTTCCCAAAGTAGAATGGGGAGGCAGATCTTTTGTAGTTCTCAGGCTCCTCTCCAGCCTGGAACCAACTACCAGTTTTTTTTAGTCTGTGAGGCAGACACCCTGTCTACTTTTAAGGCTAGGCTTAAAACTTTCCTTTTGATAAAGCTTCTAGTTAGGGTGGCTCAGGTTATCCTGAGCTATCTCTATAGTTCTGCTGCTATAGGCTTAGACTGCTGGAGGGACATAGGGACCCCCTTTTTCATCATTCTGCTTCATTCTATCTCTATTCTTCCACTCTGCAGAATCTGTTAGTTCAATCTCTAACGCTTCTGCTCTCTCTGCTTTTTCTCATAGTAGCTTCATCTGGTCTGTTCCTGTTTGGCTGTGACTCCATCCTGGAGAGAAATATCAGCTGTGCTGCTTCCATCAACACCTTGGTTTCTAGATGTTGGAGATCGGCCTGTTTTTCAGTGTAGTCGCACCTGTTTCTCTGACTGTGACTAACTGGATGTGCTCTCTTAGATCCCTCTGACATGGGAGCTGGCTCGGAGCTCGTCTGCCTGGGTGTGTGTTTCCTGGGCGGAGCGCCTGTGGAGCTGGTTGGCAGTTGCCTTTTTGTATCTATGCTTCTTTTTCTATGTCTGCTTCTGTCTCCTTGAACCCCAGTCGGCCTCAGCAGATGGCAGCTCACACTGAACCTATGGTCTCTGCTGGAGGTTTCCTTCCTGTTTAAAGGGAGTTTTTTTCCTCTCCACTGTCGCTACAAGCATGCATGCTTAGTGTGGGGATTGCTGAAGAGCCAATTAGTCGATGCAATCAGCTGGTTTTCCTGAGATAGAAAACTTTGAATCAATCTGACTGGATGATCTGGTGAACTGGAAAGTGACCTGAGATGACATGATGTGAATTGGAGCTATAGAAATAAACTGAATAGAATTGAATTATTGGCCTTAAATATTGTAAATTATTCATCCTGATTTTAAAAACCTTTGTTTTGATTTCATCAATAGAAAAATCCTCCTAGATGTCTGATTACATCCTCATAGACATTCAGAACTAGACTGACACGTTACAATAACGCAAAGTAATTTATTCATTTCTAGCATTGCAATAATTAATGCTTTAGTGTTTTATTGGATTATGTTCAGATCGATTCACTTCAAGCTGTATTATAGCCGGTTATCTAATCATAAAAACTTTATGTTATTATAATTATATTTTAATTTGAATTTTCTTCAACCCTCCACAGATTCTCACCTTTGAGGCGCCTGCTGTGGAGTGGGAGGATGGAAGGAAGGAACAAAGCATTTATTTAATAGTAGCAAATGAAAGAGTGCGTTGCTCCAAAGGAGGTGTATATCAATATGGCGATTGGTATAGTTACTCTTCTGACCTAATTTTCCATCCGGATCCCAAGTTTCCCACTTTTGTAGCGAACAAGACAGAAAACAAAGTCCGAATCATGATTCAGGTTTTTATTCTTTTTTTCTACTAATATTCACATAAAAGGAAATCTTCTGTTCTAATTTGTCTTTATTTTCTTTCAGTGTTTAGACGGGCAGCTGAACCTGAAAACAGAAGAGTTGACAGTGTGGGGTGTTAAAGATGGGAAGCAATATCCCTGCATCATGAAGGGCAAAGAAATAACAGATACTGAGGCTAAATATTTCATCTGTGAAATTGAAAACACAACTAATGTCCATTTTAATCAGCTGACGGTAATATTGTTAAACTGCAGTAAATATAATTATAAACCTTATTATACTGATGATTAAAACCAAAATCGTGTAAAATAGTGCAGCTTGGGTCAAAATGTAGCTGAAAAATAGTCCATGTATTTGTTAGAAAATGTTTAATCTTCATGCAGCTCCAGTGAAACTGATTCTTAGCTCTAAAAAAGCTGCAAAACCTGATAATAATAACAGACATATTCAATCATTTATTCATTTATATCCATTTATCCAACCAAACACAGACTCCCTAATCGAAGCACGATGAATGAAAGAAGAACAAACTTATATCTGCCTCTTCATTTGTTTCATATAAACTCTCTATAAGTTCTGTTAAAGTGTTTACATCCATCTTTTCTCAGTTATCCACATTTAATGTGATTACATTTGATAATATTTAAGGTATTTTGTGCAGTATTGAATATTTAAAATGAATTTTAACCTTTATACATCCCCAATATAATTATATGTTGATTTAATGTCATCAATCTTCACTCTTTAATTCCTTGAATAAGTTCAATCTGCAAATTAGTACCTTTTATGGTGATATTTTACTCTATTTTAAAACCTGTTTTTGTTTTTATTTTCTATTATCTGTTCCCTTAGAGGCATCAAGTAATCATCTCCAAATACTTGTAGTTATTTCCTTACTGAATTAGAAATGTTTTCTATCTATACTTTACTGGAGGAATTAATTTTTAGACAACTTTTTCCTTCTGCTCCTTACAGTTTAGAAATATTCTCGTTAGTTTTCTTTCAGTTGAGCTCATTTTCATTACGGCCTGTTGGTATAAAAAAAACAAAAAAAAAACAAAAAATCTAAATAATTAGTTGCTTCCAGACAATTAATATCTATGTGGTTGGACTCGGTGCTCCCCCAACTTGTTGCTCACCACAAACCAAAATAAATAGTTTTTCAAGATGATGCAAAGTTAAATGTGACTCTATTACCATTAGTTATAAAACTGAAGAAAATGAAGTCTAAGGAAGTCTTATTATCAATAATTTAAGAAAAATGTTCCTTTAATAGGGTAGAGCAGTAAAGCTTCTGGCCTTAACAGTTTTTCCTGCATTACTTTGACTTTTATACTTTAAGTAGTTTTAAAAATAGTACTTTTAAACTTTTACTGGAGTAAAAAGTTGAAGTTGATGCTCTAACTTCTATTAAAGTGTTTTTAAACAGTAGGATTTATTTCTACTGGAGTAATAATCATTAATACTTTTAACTGGTTCCTGTTTTAGGGACTTGCTTTATTTTTCATTGGTAACATTTTCTTATTTGCTTTTTATAAAACCTGCAGGATTTTATAATCTACTAATTCAAGAAATGTTAATAACTGAAGCGTCATTAGAAGGATTCTTGTGTCTTTTTTTATTGTATTATCATATTTTCAGCGTCTAATTAATTAATTGACAGTGACTGACATTAACACTGATATTTCTTCAAACAGGTTAAATATGGAGGAACGACAGTGCAGGTGTGGAATCCACCTCTTTGTGAGCAATACCTCCTGATCCTGCGCCTCCTGCTGGTTCCCTCTCTCACTGTTGGTAAATCTGCAAATATTGACTCTAAAACATTTTATGCTATTATTATTATTATGCATAAAGATCAGTTCATCCAGTTTGTAACTGTTTATCTTTCAGTGTTGGTGATTCTGTTTCACTGCTCCTTTATGAAGAACGAACCCTGATTATTGACGGCGGTTTTTCCAGCTGAGAGTCGCTGTGACATCATGACTAGTTGAATCCTCCGTTCATCCATAAGAAATATTATACAGCTGCTTGCAAAAATTTAACGCATTGCTTCACTTTTTTGAATTTGCAATTGTTTTCAACTGTTTTCTTTTTTACTTTTCTTAATTTTTATTTGTTCACATATTTACCATTTTGGGGATAAAAAGCTACAAGCTTCTAGATTTCACCCATTAAGATAAAAATAATCTAATTAATAATAGAGTTTAGTTGATGAATCAAGCTAAACAATCTGCCAGAATAAAACATTTATTCCTCTAGATGCTCCTGAGTTTAAGTTTAAGGCAAAGAATAAAGAGGCGATCATCCTGCTTCGTTTTCTTCAACAAAAATAATTATAAATCATAACAAATGTTAATACAGGCCATAAACAAATAATTATACAGTATTTAATTCCTGCTAAATTGACAAATATTGCACTACTTTAAAAAGTTCTCAAGTTAAAAGGAATGTTTTAGAACCACTGAAAAAATGAGTCTTTGTTCTAAACTAGCTTTAGTTTTTATGCTTGACTCTGGAGATTTGGAAATTTATCCATAAACTTTTAGCTCTCAGTGTTGTAATATATAGATAGGTAGACTGCATTTATCAACATTATGCAGAATTACAAATATTACATGGATTATTATTATTAATGGTTTCTAATCTTGGCTTGTTAATAAGCTCAGCATAGAACAATTAAAGATAAATTAGTTATTGTAACAATTAGTGTTTTTAGATGGTGTTAAACAAAACCTCCCAGTGTTGACTTATTTTTTATTTTCCTAAACTAATTAAACTGAAACAAATGGCTAAAATAGTCAAACATTTTGGATATTCTTTTTTTCATTTAATAATGTAAATATTTTGAAGGTTGGGGGTTTTACCTAAAATGATGGCGTTCCTTAAGGACTGTAAATCCAAGCAAATATCTCAAACCTGTGCACTGCAAAAATTGAAATCTAAATCAATTTTTCTTTAAATAATTTTATTTTGTTTTGATTTGAGCAGATAATTGTCCAACGGAATAGAAATCTTTCACATTTAAAATAGGAAAAATAAATAAATTCAAGTGTTTAATTTCTAATTACCTCATTTTAAGGTTAAAAACATTATATTATACATATTCCAATAATCTGCTTATATTAAAGACAAATAGACTTATTTTAAGAAATCTTTACTTATTTTCAATGAAGAGAAACGAAAGCAGATGATTTAACAGGCAAAGAAAAACATCAAAAACAGTTTTGATTTTGGAGAAGTTAGCGGTTTTACTCAATAAGTTTTATTTTTTCCTTAAATGTGTGTTGTTGTTTTTTTTTGTTTAAGCTGATGCAGCATGGCAATGAAATAAAAGGCATTTATTGAAAAAAAAAATTGCTGGTCAGTCATTTAAAAGACAAAATATCTTCAGTAGTAGACAGTATGCTAAAAAATACTTTGTTATAATTCAGCTCAGAAAAATTTCTGCATATCAAAATCTACAATGAAACAGCTACCAAATACTGACAGGAGGTGGCGCTGTTACCATTGATACAAACACCTTTATTTCCTGATGCAACAGAAAGATGTATGATAAAAATAGTTTTCATATATGCCATTTATTTAGATGGTTAAATAACAAAACCTCACAGATTTTTACATTTGTGGACCAAAACATTACAGCCTGAGAAAGTGAAAACAGGAATAAATTAATTACAAATGCAACATATCAAAGGTTGCTCGTGTTTTCCGAATCATATGTGTTGGCCTATATTTTATCATTTTGGTAGAAAAATCACACTAAAACTTCAAAGGTTCCCTTTAAAGAAAAATGATTACAATAATGTGATGATGGGGCTAATATGTGAGGGAAACACAAACAAAGCTGAGCGCTTCATCTTGACTTGATTTTTTAACAACTTTTTTTTTTATAAGAAGCTCCGTCTGTTATAAGATCTGATTTAATTCAAATGCTACATTTGCCTTTGGTCAGGAGTTTTTTTAGGCCCTACACACTGAAATTCTCAAACCACTATTGAAAAGGATCAACTTGGACCAGTGTAGAACTACAGACCTAGATCCACAACCAAACACACAGAAGCAGCTTTTAGATATCTTTTTAAAAAAGTTGCCAAACTCACCCAGAGCCATAGCTCTGTTGAACCTTCCATTCCTGCTGCTCTCAGCAGGAATGATTTTAGGAGGTTATTTAAAAATAAGATTGATTCTATGAAAAATATAATTATTGGCACCTGTCTTATAATGATTGGTTCGTCTCTGGAAGGTCAAGCAGCATCTGTGGTAACTACTGAGCCTGAGCCAGATTTAGATTGCTTTGATCAGTTAAACTTTCAGAGTGTGGACGGGAAAAAATGTATTTTTCTCTTATTTCATATAATGATTTATGCTATTTACTCACTGGAAAATTTGTCACTCAGTCTGTTTCATCTGCATTCCACACAATTCTCCTGCTTGAGGGTGTTTGTAAACCTGACATAGCTTCTTCCCATAACAAACCAGATTCTTTCTTAGGTTTATTCATAACATTTTACTGTTTAACCAAAGTGTTTGTAATTTGTTTTGACTCTGACTACTTTCTATTATTGTGAGTAAGGAGGAACGAATGCTGCACAGATCAGAACAGGTCTGATTACCGTACAATAAGAGCCATATGATGAACTGTTCTCTATTTGCAAAGATAGAAATAAAGTCCCAAGGGAGTGAAATCCATCGATTTGCATTTGTTTAACTGGAGCAAATTGTTAAATACTTTTTTCCTACTATAATTTGGCATCACGAAAACAGGATCTCCTTGACTGACTTTTCTGGGAGCAGTTATGACAGAAGTGCCTGATCAACCTGGGATCAATTCCTATCCTCGACCCAAATATATTGATGATGGAGGACTTCTGACTTAAAGTTTTCCAGGGGTCTGCAGGAGATGACAAATTTATGTTTTTGAGTGGGTGAGAAATCTTCCGTCGGCATGGCTCAAATAGTTTTAGATTTAAAATTAATATAGAGGTAACAGTTTCTAATGGGGACAAAAGGTAGATTTTTTTTTTTTCCACTTGAGAACCAAAAGACCATCGCAAGGGAAATTGTTGAGGACTCTTTCTAAGCAGTGAGAGGAAGGTTGTAGGTATCACAAGAAGATACTACATTTTGCTTATTTGTATTTGTTTGAGAGCTGGCTAACGTGTTGGACCGAGGTCGGGGAGCTCCAGGACTGAAACCACCTGGAGGCAGCAGTCAGTAATGGGTAAAGTGATCGACTATATATTTTATTATATTTTACCTTTTATTCCCCCTTTTCCATAGAATTCCAACTATGCAAAGAAAAGCTTAATAACTCTATCATTTAGATTCATTTCTGCATCTTGCAATGAAGAAAATGCTTGCTGACAGACTGACTTTCTTGACACGACTTTTATCTGTGGGGAAATGTCTAAAGAGGGTGATAACGTATGGCCTGGTTGGCTTTCACTAAAAGATTATTGTTTTAGAGTCAGTATAATCATTTCTGATCAAATTAGAACCAACCGAAAATTATCTTTCTTAAAAACTCAGCAGCAATTATCTCTTCCTATGTCGGCTTCAGGACTGGAAAAACAAAACGTTTATTATCAGACCTGTACATTGTGTTACAACAGGACAGGTCTTTCCTGCTGTCACCATGTTCCATAATGTTATGGAAGGAACTGGAAATGAAACCTTAAGCAAATCCACGGACAGAAAAGGGTCCAAACATGATCTGACACAGCAGTAATAAATGCGCAAAGGTTATACTTACAAACCAAATTCTCTATTTCCACAACAGCCAGTCTGAGAGATTAGCTTCATCTCTGCATGTTTTGTGGTATGTTGACCTGTCCCTGTGCTATGAATGTCTGAGGTTCTGACTAAGACAGAGAAAAGGTGATGGTTGCTCTGACTTATGAAAATGTAAACAAAATGGCACCTGATAGAGGGAACAAGAATGAAAAATATAATCCAATAGAATAAAATCTTAAGTTACAGTATGTGTCATTTTAATCTGAATTAGATTTTTCTAAATAAAAATATGAATACACATGTATATCATTTAAAACTTATGAACGATGAAATCAGTGATTTTCATCTTTTAAGGTTTTACAAAATAAATGTTACACTTTACATTACAAAATAATAGGATGTAGTCTGGAAAATGCAACTACAAAACATAAAAGCTATGAGTTTATTAACAAAAATGGTAGATTTTCAAAAAATAAATAATTCCTGAGGATTTGACTCAAAGCAGCATATTTTCATTAGAGATTGAAATAATAATAATCCTTTTTGGCGCATTTAAAATATTTAAGACCTGCAGATTAATAGACTAAGAAGTGGTAATTTTACCGTTGACCCAGTTACAGAGGGTTCGGTAAAGTTGGGCAGGCTAAGGGTTCCAGGAATCTGTCTAACCCCCCACCCCCAACCCCTCCACCCCCGAAGGGTTTGCATGCAATAATTTGATCATTTATATTATGGCCATCACTGCATGAAAAGTGAGATTTTCGTCCCCGTAAACTCCAGCAGATCTCCCTGATTTTCGTCCCAGTTTCCCACAATTTGCAACCCGCGCTTGTCCGCGTTTGTCGTGCCACAAATTGTCGGAAACGGACTTATGTGTGACGTATGTGGAGAGCGATCAGCTGTACTAATGGCCCTAATTAGCATATGAATGCAGCAAACTCCCGCAGCGGCTGGCCAGGTCTGGCTTGAATAACCTACTCAGTATTGGCTGAAACCACTATTCTCAAACAAGTGAAATCACTGATCAGACCCTAACTGATCAGTCTGTTTTGGTCTCTATACTTTTAATTAAATAAATCAATTCAAGCTAAAATGTAAGAGGCTATACTAGGCCTCGATCTCTTTGTATCAGAGATTTTCTGTTACCTTTTAGAAAAATGTCACTTGGAGTAAAACCCCCCTGCCACCCTGATTTGCATTTGTATAGCTAACAGCATTTTCATTTACATGTTAAAGCCTCCCCTAGAAGTCCATGGGGAGGAGGCATGGGGAACACTGCCCAAGAAAGTCCACGTCAATTTCTGACAATTTACGGGAGTTTTCGGCGAAGCCTGCAAATTGCCGTAAACCGCCGCTAACCTGAAGTTCCACGACAATCTACAGTGCCGATATTGACGAAAATCCCACTTTTCATGCAGTGCTGTGCAGAGGTTGACGTTTCCAAATCACTGTCTGTGTTTGATCATTTCGTCCTCTTTAATCTTTTAAACTCACATTTCTCTGATTAAAACCCAACATTTTTGGTGCCGAAAACTCCGGGAGTCAAGATCCAATTGTCCAGGACCGTGCGGGACCAAGGCCAAGAAACTGTCGACAGCCGTCCACCCTTTGCCGGACGGGGCCAATAGGTTGGTCCAGCCCTGCCCTGGACATCCTGGTGACCACTCATGCTGAGGACTGATCTACACGACAAAGGGTAGGCCTAAAGCTTTTGATCAAATGTTGGTCTGGGACCATGTGAAAGCTATAACTGGTTGTAGTCGCAAGAATATTTGACAAACACGGTTTTGTTGTGATAGATCTGGGATCGGTATTCTGTGTGTTTGGGTCTGGGACCCTCTGTGTTAAAGCTAAAACTGGTTGCACTGGCAAGAATATTTGACAAACAGGGTTTTGTTGTGATAGATCTGGGATCGGTATTCTGTGCGTTCGTCTGACTCTCTGTGTTCTTTTAAGATAAGAACACAGCTAAGTAAGGTTTGCAGCTGCCGCAGATGCAGCATCTGGGTATACGGTGCGTGCGAGGGCCTGGAGTTGGAGACTCCAAAGTGTACACGTAACGATAGGTGTTTTTTGTCTATGATTGGTTAAAATAAAAATATATTAGGCCTTAGAATAGTGTGTGTGACTGTGTGAAAGTGTGTGAGGGATGAAACAATCAAACCTTTCAGGTTCTGTTGTTTCATACTAAAACAGCAGGAATTAATACAGTATAACTCTTGGATGCAGAGGCAAGAATTTCTCACCTGAAAAGGTAGAAGCAGAAATTACCACAACAGTGTTTGGGTGCTGTCCTGCTGAATAAACATCCAGTGCGTAGAATACCCTAGGTGTTTGTACTGGACTAAATTCTTTAAAATGGGAAAAGGTCAAAATAAATTAGAGATAATTTAGAATCTACGATTAGAAGTTGTAGAAGTGCAGGATCCAACAAAAAAAATAAAAAAAAATAATCACTTGAATTTATAGTTTGGAAAAAATATGGGTTTGAGGGACACCGCTATTCCAAGATAAAATAATGAGAACTAAAGGATAAAATAATAGAACTAAAGTGAGTCAGGGAGGTAAAATAATTAAAAAGGATGGGTTCAGGGAAGAGTATAGAGAAGATCATATAACGGGATGTAAAGTTTGTGTCAGATTGATCCAAGTAATTTAAAATACTTGTAGGAGTGGAAGTAGATCAATGGAGAAATGTTATGTGCCGGCTGAAAACAAGCACTAGTGAAAAAATAGATAAATAAATAAATAAATAGATAGATACATAAATAGATAAGCTCCAAATGGCGAGGTGTAGGTATAATACGTGCCCAAAGTAGATACAATGAAAACCTAAATAAATAGATCTAATGTTGTGTTTGTCCGGTTTTAATATTATGTGTTTCTGTCTTTAAAGTTATGTTTGTGGGTCTTTTAAGTTGTTTGTATGTGCAGAAAATAATGAAACACAGTTTAGAGGGAGACAGCTTGAATTTGCAGTGGTGGGAAAGTATGTTTTCTGGTTCAGTGGCTGCAGCACTGATCCGGTTGGCACCTTCCTAATTACTGCAGGGTCTCCATAAATTATTAATTTACAAATTAATAACCCACAAGAAAATTATTTTAGTCATGCAAGCTACATACAGTGAATAAAAAAATTAGGGGGATTAAATAGGTGGATTGTGCAAGCTAAAACATAGAAACAGCTATGAAGCATAGTTTGGACCATAATTGGGCTCAAGGGAGGGGCCGGTGGTCACAGGGAAAAACAAGGGGTCACGTAGAAAGCACAATAGGTGCTACAACTGTGATAAGGAGGGCCACTTTGGTCAAGAATGTCCAGACCCCCACAGAGTGACCCTCCCTGTCACCAATGTTATGACCAGCACTGACACCAGGAGTCATGTGCACCAGTAAAAATTGCAGTTAATTGTGGACCCAGTGAATTTCCTTTCTTTTTTAAACACATCAGAAAAAACATACTAGAATTTTGATTGAAGATCCAACTTGTGAATGTAATACACCCATATTCGCTGTTAAAAAAACCTGGTACGGACAACTGGAGGCTGGTCCATGATTTAAGAGAAGTGAACAAAGCAGTTAAAACTAGAGCTCCCTGTGTACCAGATCCACATAATCTTTTAAACTCACTGAACCCAAAACAATGTTATTTTTCTGTAGTGTATCTTAGTAATGCCTTTTTCTCAATACCTGTCGATTCAGATTCAAGGCATTGGTTTGGTTTCACCTTTAAGAATAAAAAATATACATATAATAGATTGCCTCAAGGATTTGCAGATAGTCCCACTATTTTCTTGCAGGAGATAAGTGCATGTTTAGCAAAACATCAGCACCCAGAAACCACTCAGGGAAACCATTAACAGCAGACAGGAAAAAGGGGGTGTTGAACGCTCCACAGCCTAAAACTAAAAAGCAAATGATGGCTTTTCTAAGTTTGTGTAATTACTGTAGGACATGGATTACCAATTATGCTGAAGTTACTCAGCCACTGCTTGATCTCATTTATACAAATGATATGGCAATGTTAGATAAATTAGTGTGGACTCCTACTGCAGAGTCAGCTTTTTCACAACTAAAGGACCTGATTGCAAACTCTTCTGTAGTGGCGCTACCAGATTATTCTAAACCATTTATCCAAGCAGTGGATTGCAGGGGACAATTCATGACCTCTCTGCTAATGCAGAAACAAGGGGAAAAAATGAGGCCAGTGGCATTTTATTCCTAAAGATTAGATCCAGTTGCAGTTGCCCTACCACACTGCGTAAGATCAGTTTGTGCTGCTGCTCTAGCTGTGCAGAGCTCATCTGAAATTGTCTTGTATCATCCGCTGACCTTGTTAATACCTCATGCAGTGGAACTGTTGGTCACATCAGCAAAAATGACTGTTATGTCTCCAGCCAGACATCTAAACATTATGACCACTTTGTTGTCTCAGCCTCACCTCATGCTTCAGAGATGTAATTCTTTAAATCCCTCAACCTTGCTGCCCGCACCGGAAGATGGTGACCCTCACCAATGTGTTGAAAGAACAACTATGAGTTGCAAGCCGCGTTCAGATTTAAAAGATGAACCGCAGGAAGGTTATAAAAATTTGTATGTGGATGGGTCAGCTTCCAAATCAGAAGGAGGAAAAAATTTAGTCGGTTTTGCAATTGTAAATTATCAAGAAACTCTTTACAGTGCTGCTTTAAAATCATCATATTCTGTGCAAGCTGCAGAAATTGTCGCATTAACGAAAATATGTGAAATTTCAAAAGGCATCAAGGATGCAGGGGCGGTTCTAGAACTTCAAAGGGAGCTTTCAGCCCAGACCAGTAAAAGCAGACCAGGAAGGAAGAGTCCACAGGGGTAGTTCTTCACCTGAGTGTGAATAGGTGTTTGACCAAATGGGGGAGCCATTAAAATAGTAGATGTGTATGAAGCATGGGGGATATTAAATGCATTAAAGGAAAAAACATGAATAGTTCTAACAATTATTAGACAAGCAGTTAGACTTATATGCAATTCAGGAGCCTGTAAAATTTGCATTCAAGATAATGTAGGACTAAAACCATCTAAAATGCTAATTTTTGTAAAATCAGCAAATGGTCAAACATCCTAGGAGTGGATGTCCAAGGATTAGGAAAAAGATTGCAAGGTTGCATGTTTTTGTAGTAATATCACCAACTCACCACATTAATTTGTTAGGATGGGAATTGATGGGAAAATTTAAGCAATTTTTCCCAAACAGGGGGGCATGAAGGCTGAATGTGGAGAACACATTATGGAAAAAAAAAGGAAACTCAGCTTTTCTTAAGTTTTTTTTTATGACACACTAATAGCTATGTCAGAGAAGCAGACAGCAATTCGCAGAGCTGAATGTAGAACTTTTCTCGGCAACTGTCTTAGCTTTGTAGACTTATCAAAAGCCGTGCATCCAAACAGTTGGCGGTTGAGCAGGTCTACTTTTAGGGTTAAAGGGGAGCCATGTGGGCAACAGTTCCCCCATATTCTTATTCTTTAGTTGGATATATTTATATATAACTGTAACTTGAGCATGTAGCAAAAGCAATTTCCCTCTGGAATTATTCTGATTCTGATTAAAACCAGCAGCTATTTTGATCCATGAAATTATCATGTCTCAAACAGGGGGGAGTTATGATGAATATAGTATAGTAACACACACAGGTGTGTAACTACTACTGCTTTTAAAATTTTTGCATGTCTCACATGTTGTGAATACAATTCACAAGCAAATCAGAAAACTAAGTGAGGACAGACACCAAGAGGTACAGCTCCATTTGAAGTAATTAGCATGGACTACATTGAGCTGACCCCAAGTGGACAATACAAGTACTGCCTAGTCCTAGTGAACAATTTTTCTAAATGGGTAGAAATTGTTCCCACAAAACATGCCAATGCGCTGACAGTAGCAAAACCTTTGTGTAAACATATCATACCTGAGCATGGTATCCAAAAAAATAAAATAAAATCTTACAAAGTGATAATGGAACACATTTTGTGAATGAAGTGGTATCACTGATGTCCAAACATTTAAACATAAACTTTAAAACATCACTGTTCCTACCATCCACAGAGTGCAGGATTAGTGGAGAGAATTGCAAAATAGATTGAGAAAATTCATGGCAGAAACAGGAAAACCATGACCAGAGTGTTTGCAATTGGTAAAATTACTCATGAGGATTATTCCAACATCTGATGGTTTGGCCTCTTTTGAAATAGTGAATGGGAAACCTTTTGTTCTACCTTTATGGGAAGGACAGCCATGGGCTGAAAAAGAAAACGAACATCATCAAAAGGAAGAATTGGGAAGCTCCGAGGTGGGAAGGACCCTACATAGTGCAACTAACAACCCCCACCGCTGTGAAGATCCAAGAGATAAAAACTTGAATCCACCAGAGTCATTGTAAGCTGATTAAAAAATTTTCCTCATCAAAAAGCCCAGTTACTTTCACAGGGACCCCACGACTAAGGTAAAGATGAGTGGTGAAGTCCAGCTTCAAAGGGGTTTGGTTTGTTAGGACCACTCGTCTCAACGCTGGTGAAGAAACCAACCTAACCCAGTTTTTTAGAGTCCAGTTAGTGATTGTTTCCTTGGAAGGACTGATAAAGATGTGAAAAACCAAAGTGGTTATGCTGCCCGGTGATGACCGTTGGACTGGTGTTACTAGGGACTCAAACTGACTGTCTGAAACAAAGGAGGAACAGAATGGTCTTTGATGGATCCACAGCAAGTCGTCCTACAGTGCCAAAATGTGGTGGCAGCATTCCAAGAGCCTTGCTGAAGATTTGAACAAAACAGACTGTTATGTTTGTACTCATATTCCTACTTCTATGAATACAATATGAATTGAAAGATGCTGATGTTTAATATGCCAAACAGGGGGGAATGTTGGAGTTACAATTATAAAATTAATGTGTGGGCATATGAAACATTCTGGTTCTGGTTCTATCCTGTGATTCAATCAGGAGGGTCATAAACTTTTATGACCTGCATCCAGTAGGTCATGAGGCATAGTCACACGGTTGTGTGACTTCCATCCAGCCAGATGGTCATTTCACACTGTCCTATGACCTGCATCCTGCCAGATAATCATTACTGGGTTTTCTGTTTAAGGCCTGCCCTATTATGTTGTAAACTGTTGATAAAAGGCTTTGCTGTGAAGGGATCTGTGAGAAAAGTGTGCTGGTTTTGAGCCAGCAGCTTCTCTCCTCTGTGCAGAGGTTTCAAAATCCCTGTCTGTGTTTGATCATTTCGTCCTCTTAATCGTTTAAACTCACATTTCTCTGAATTAAAACCCAACAGATTCATCCCTGTTCCCTGAGATCTGAAGATTGACTGTAGTCCGAAGAAGAAAGGCACACAGGAGGATGGCGGAGTCCTGTAAATTCCGTGAGTAGGTTTAAGTGGAAAAACCTGGCTGAGTGAAAAGACCTAAAGAATTCTAGACCCTGTTCAGGCAAGATAAAATAGTCCTAATAGGGGAACAGACCCCCGGAATTGTCTGTGGTTAAATAGGATATATATAAGTAAAAAAAAAAAGGGAGTTAACGGGGAATTGTGTGTGTGTGAGTGGAAGCATTAGTACCACTAGGTACCAGTATTTCATATAAAAGCAACAGGAAAAGCAAAATTACCACAACGGTATGTTAAGCATTGTCCTGTTGAAATAAACCAGTGTTTTAGAATTCCCTAGGTGTTACAACCACACTGGTCCAAAACACGCAAAATGTTATTTCAGAAGAAGGTAAAAAGATACAAGAAGAGTGAAAAACTGTAATAGCAAGTGCTCCTAAGCCAGTAACTAAAGAACACATTTCTTTTTTAGGATTGTGTAATTACTGCAGAGCTTGGATTCCACATTAAGCAGAAAGAAAACTCAGCTTCTCTTAATCCTTATTTATGACACACCAATGGCTATGTCAGAGACAATTTAATGGAAGCAGAACAGCAGTTCACAGAGCTACAAGCAGAAATTTTCTCAGCAACTGTCTTAGCTTAACCAAATTATCAAAAACCGTTCATCCAAACAGTCAACGGTAAAGCTAGTTTTATGACCTCTGTGTTGTCACAGTATCAAGGTGATAAGCTCAAACCTGTAGTGTATTACTCTAAAGGGTTGGACCCTGTGGGAACAGCAGCTCCTCTGTATTCAAAGCAGCAGCTATATTGAGCCGTGGTGTTACACATGTCTCAACAGGAGGGATGGTAGGACAGGTAAACCAATATTATACAACATATGGATTTAATAGAACTAAATCAAAGTGAAGGGAAAAAAATCTACAGTGATAATGGTTCTCATTTTGTAAATCAAATCATAAAGAAAATGGGACAATGTTTCGATATTGAGCTTAAGAACTACTCTTCAAATCACCCTCAAAGTGCAGGGCTGGTGGAAAGAACAAATGGAACCATTAAAAATAGACAAAAGGAATGCATGAAAGAAACAGTAAGACCATGGAGTGTTTAGATTTAGTTAAACTACATTATAATATAACAACAACAAAAGGCCTTACTTCATATGAGACACTTTTCGGCAGACCTTATAGGTTGCCTTATTTTAAGAATGAATGGGAAATGGAATATGAGACTGATCTAGCTGATCATATGAGAAAAATACTAGAAAAACAAAAGTATCCTCCCACTTATGACAACCCTTCTTTGTCCCAACAGTAAATCATGTTAGTGGAATCAGGAGACTGGGTGCTGATTAAAAGCATTAAAAAGAAGCACTGGAACTCTCCTAAGTGGGATGGTTGCTTTCAGGTTCTCCTCACTACCCCCACAGCAGTAAAGATAGCAGAAAGATCTACTTGGATCCATCTTACACACTGTAAAAAGGTAATTGAAGCAGTCACTAACTAAAACACGACACTTAAAGGAATAACAAAATGGATTGTGTGCTGGAACATTACTCTAGTTCTAATACTGACAGTTCTATTTTCTTGTACCTATGGGAGCCACCAGCAGGCCCCTCAACTAATGAGACCAGACATAGACAAACTGTACCTGGTGGGACTCCATACTGTAGAGAAAATAATTACCACCAATGTGGCATACAGTCATGCATAAAATAGCACACAGTAACATGTATAAATCTTACAGGCATTGGTAAGAGACTGGGTAATCTGACCACAGTCTGGTGTAATAACACCAGACTACAATATTAATGGTCCGTTTTCACCAGTGTCCAGAGCAGATGTGTGGTGATGATAGACACTTTGATAAAATTTTGAAAAATGTAATAGGAGCCTGTACATCAGTTTCACTTTTATTACCTGTGAAAGTATACCCTATTCGCGCACAGGAATTAACTGTTGAACTAACCAGCATCCTGCCACAGCAATGGCAGTTTAGAAGCAAGTGTGGGGCAAGCTGGCAGACTGCTGGTGATCCTACTTACATTGATGCAATAGGAGTTCCTTTGCCTGATGAATATAAACTGGTGAATCAGCAACTAGGAAATTAGTCTCAAAGTGGGTTTGAAGCTGTCCATGGACAGCTGTCTGCACCTTCACTCATGGCCTTTCAGAACAGAATCGCTCTTGACATGCTGCTGGCTGAGAAGGGTGGGTTGTGCGTCATCTTTGGAGAGCAGTGCTGCACCTTCATTCCCAACAACGTGGCAACAGAGGGCAGTCTCACTGTGTCCCTGGAGGGCCTAAGATCCCTGAATGGTAAAATGAAAGAACACGCTTGCGTGGACACTTCCATGTGGAACTCTTAGCTGGACTCCTTCAGGAAGTACTGGTCCTTGGTCTCCTCAGTGCTCATGTCCATAGCTGTGTTTATCACCGTACTGACCCTGTGTGGCTGTTGCTGCATCCCTTGCCTCCGCGGCTTTGTGCAGTGACTTATCACTACTGCTCTCACTCCTGCTCTGCAGGAACAGGCGCAGATTCATCCCCTTCTTTCAGCTGAAGATCTTGAAGGAGAGGACTATCATGTGTCGGGCCTCTTTTCTGAATCATGAGTGAACCTGGCAGACCCCCTCTGTGTAAGTGTAAGTGTAGAGTTTAATGAGCTGTTAAAAATGATCTGTCAATCGCAAATCTTTTTAGAAGTGATTGCTTAGTGATATGAGATTTACAGCATCATGCATGATCAGTGTTGGGGAGTAACGGATTACATGTAAACGACATGGTATGAGTAATTTAATTACAAAAAGAAGTAAGAACTGTAATTCATCACAGTTACAATGAGAAAATATGTAATTCAGTTACAGTTACTTCCGAAAATATTAAGAATTACAAATTTAGTAACTTTTTTTAAAATATAAAGAAAAATCTTTGCGAAATATGTGATGATATTTTTATTGCTTTGTGCCCTGTATCGCTGTTTCCCACTACGGCTCCTTGTCTCTATCATATTTGCCGCTCTGATGATCCATCCTGTGCTGGTGGAGCCTCCTTGAGGAACAGCAAGCGAGTGGGAACGGTTCTATTTCAGCTCAAGCAGCGCATCAAACAGTGATGGCAGTAGCGCCGCTACATGTAGCTGCTATTAGTTTAACTACATGTTCCAGTAGCTTGACGTGAGCGCCGCTGCTTTATTTATCAAGTAACTTTCCTTTAGTGACGTTATTGCTTTTGATCAAGTAGCGACGTAGCGTCCACAAACGCTACAAAATCCAGGGCATAACTAAGAAATGAAACCAGGTTTTCTATTTTAAAACAACAGAGTTATTCGTTGGACATTCATGCATTAGCCTCTATTCTGCCTCTCCTGTCTGCATCTACCGAAATATGCGCACAGCAGTGGAACTCAAAGAATGAGACACACAGAGCCACACACACACAGGATGGAGGAGGAGACAGGAGCAGAGCGAGAAAGCTGTCAGCCGTCCCTACCACACCGTGGCCTTATCTTCAGAGATTATGAAACTTGCTGAATCCTCAGATAAAAAAATAAGTGTACAGATGTCTGCTTTGCAATAAAAAAACCTGAAAAAAAAAAAACTGTTGTCAACGTCCAGGACATCCAACACCAAACTGAGAACTCACATTCAGGTGAATCACTCATTTCCCTCCTGCAGTATGCAAGGAGGGAAAATAGAGTTTAATAAGGTGACCGCTGTAGGAAAGAAGTGGTTTCTGAACCTGCTTGTGTTAGTCTGCAAACTGCGTAAATGGTAGAGCCTGGGGGAGGAACAGAAAAGAGTATGGCCCGATGAGAGGAGTCTGAGAAAATCTTCCATGCCTGGTGCTGGCATCTCTTCTTGTGGACATCCTGTGATTGCCTGTCAGCAGTTCCCTCTCAGCTTAGTGCTTTTTTATGGTTCACGTTCAGTTCTCAAAAATTAAATGTTGAACATGGGTCAATACTCATTAAAACCTAAAAGTAATCAAAAGTAATTAGTTACATTACTTTTTAAAAGTAATCAAAAAAGTTACACTACAATTACATTTTAAACAAGGTAACTTGTAACTGTAACGGATTATATTTTTAAAGTAATTTACCCAACACTGTGCATGATAAACAGGAGGGAAATGTTAGAGTATTTGTACAGAAATGTATCTGTATAATGTTATAATTTATAATTGCATACACACAACATAAAGCTGTATGCTGTGTGTATACAGTTATAATAACACTTTATCTGTAAGCTTGCTTTTAAGGGAGTTGTGGTTGATTTACGAGCAGTATTAAACCTGCTGAACTTTGGTGAACAGCTGCAACAACTTAAACCTTGACTGAGCTCTGAGGTCTAAAGAACAAGTAGTTCAATTCTCAGATATGTAACAAGGAAACCCCCTGACTTTGATAAATTGTGAGGAGAAAGCTGAGACCTGCAGAGTGGATTGAAGATTGTAACTACGATCTCTTCATACTCTCCTCGGGAGTAAAAAAGATTTCTGACTCTGTGCCTTTCTTTCCTTGTCCTACAGTGTTTTAGGTGTTTGAATCTGATAATGGTGTAGCTTCTTGCATACCTGAAACTTGTTAACCAGGTTGTGTTTGGTGTTTGTTATCTTCATAAAAAATCTTGTTTCTGGTTCTTTGCACAAAAACTTTAACAGCTCAAGCTGCTAAACTTGTTGCTTGAACAGAAGTCTGTAAGTTTGCTGAAGGAAAAGCTGTGATTATTATACTACTTTTAGTTGTGGGTTCTGATTTTGCATTGCCTTGAAAACATTGTTCATTCTTGAAGTCAGATAAAAAGCCCATTTTCTTCCTTCACATGCATTGCGTCTAATGAAAGTAACAGAGCATGCTGTCGCAAAGCTTGCAGCTTTAGTGTCTTGTCTGTTCACAGCGCTGCAGCCCACTGACACACACCTCCCTCCCTCCTGCAAATTTGTTTCACCTGATTTTTTTGCAGGCAACTGTATACCAGATATACATTCAGTGTAAGGAATTCAATATGTATAAAAATTCCGTGTTTAAAAAAAAAAAGGCAGATTCCAATGAGACTGTTTTTCTTCCATATTTGCACAGCGATTTCTGTAGATAAAAGCTTCCTAAATGGGAAGCGAAATGTCCTCTAACTTGGAAATAAAGTCCAGATTGTTTCTTAACCTTTTGGAATGACTGTGACCTGGATGGCTGAGAATCTTCGCCAGCACAAGCAGATATTCTAGTCATCAGGCTCATTCCTGTGGAACCAACTACCAGTTTTAGTCTGTGAGGCAGACACCCTGTCTACTTTTAGGACTAGTTTTAAAGTTTTCCCATTTGATAAAACTTAAAATTAGATTAGATCAGGTCTTTCTGAGCAGCTGCAGCCTGTGTCTGCAGCCAGCAAGAAGAGAAAGCCTCCTTTTCCCTATTAACACAAGTCACAAATACGGAAAGTTTCCATTGATCCTCCCTGATTTAAACATCAGAATCTTCATATGATATATTTTTTAAACTGTTGTAGTGAAATAGAATAGTGCGTGGGCGTGTTCACACCAGCCCCATTTTCTCAGAGCTGAGTTTTGTTTTTATTACTTTTGAGACCTAAATTTAAATGCTTAGTTCATTTCAACAGTCATATTCAGATGGTTGCTTAAAAACACATTTCTATGGAGTGATGAACTGAGAACACACATTTATTTATGTGGCTCGCTACTTTGTCCTGCTCCCTTTGAAGCTCTTAAGTCTGTGGAGACAATCTATGATTTCCTAATGACTCAATCAGTAAACATCAGTCTATAGCTCAGTGGTGCTCAATCCTGGTCTTACTTCTGCCCCGCCTGTTTTAGGTGTCTCCTTGCTGCTACACATCTGACTCATATGAGTGAATGATTAACAGCCTTCTGCAGAACCTATTAGCTGCAAAGGTCTGATAATTTAAATCAGGTGTTCTGCAACATAGTGACATCTAAAATATGCAGTTCTCTGTTGCTTAAGGAGAATGCTAGAGAAGCACTGATCCAGCTGATAACGCAGCTAGTATACAACATTATATCTGCATGATCATAGCACTGTGTGGCAATCTATTAAACCATGATATAAAGTAACAGGGATGTCATGGATTTCTGATTCTATCTCCACTCTATGTCTTCAAAAATGTTCAATATTTTTTCTGTTTTTGATTACCTGAAAATATTTTTTCCTGATATAAATGTACTTATTGCGTGCCAACTCATATGAGAAGTTTTCTAAAAATGAGAGCTAAAACATGGAAACTCTAGAAATAGATCTATTGGAAGCTAATGGTGTAATGATTAATTAATAACAGTTACAAAGAAAAGTGTAAAGTAGTTGTCAATGTATAAACACCTTTCAGAAACATCTGCCATGTGGTTAAACCGCTGACATTTCAGGAAGCTATGTGCTGTTTCTGTAGTCACCACAGATGTTGGTGGTAATACTGGAATTTTCCGTAGACTTTCTGATGAAACAAAAATTACATATAAGATCTTTCTTCTTAAAAATGACCCAATGCAACACTTAGATAAGAACGTTTAGCATAACCTTCACTCATCAAGGAAGCTGTGAAGGTTCAGTTAATAAAGGAGAAGTCAGTTTAAGTTGTTTTTAGTCAGGATTCAGTCATAGCCCTGAAACAACATTCATATATTTTATTTTATATTAGCCTTAATGGTCGTGAAAATGCAGAACTTAAAAAACAAAAACAAAAAAACTTCAAATATTGTTCCATAAAGTTGGACTTTATACCTTTATGACTTAGACTTTATACTGTCTTTATTACTTAGAGAAATGTTATTGTCATTTTGTATGCACAGATTGTATACAAAATAAAAATGTCAATGCGTACAGCTTTTCAACAGTGATTGAGCAGCTTACAGCAGTGAAATGAAGATTACCATTTATAACGTGCAGCAGCAAAAGGCTTTAATTGTCATGATTTTATCAAGAGCTCAGACACACATGCAGAGAAACCAATTCAGAGAGACCAGAAGAAAGGTTTAACAGGTTTATTGAAGAGATAATGCAGAATGAAGTGTTGCTCTGAATACTGCTCAACTGGAACTGAAAAGTGAGGGGAAGACACAGTGGTTAGTTCAGGCTCAGTGGGAAATTTGATTCGTGAACTTGAAGAGGAGGATTTGGTAGCTGACTTACACGTTTTCCAGAGAAGTTGTTGAATCTTTGACTCCAGTCTGTATGCTGTTGTTCCAGTGTTTGTCTGATTCAGTGGAGGGCGGAACAGGGTTTACCCAGAATGCGTGTTGTTGTAGGTGAAGCGGAGAAGCTGACTGCCACTCAGATTTCGATGCGGTACTTGAACGGGTCGTAGTGGAGATAAATCCCTTTCTCAGTGTGAAGCTCAAACGATCTCTTGGGGACAAGTAGATTTAGACCTCCAGTTTAAATACTTAGCTCAGGTAAGGCATTAATATGGAAAGGATCAGTGCAAATAAATAAATATGGTGCAAAATGCAGCAGAACATTGAGTTGTGATCTATTTAAAGCGATTTAAAATAAAAAAAATAGCCATGTTTTTAGAGCAAAAATTATGTTTGCAAGTGTGATGCAGAGTCTTGATTAGAGTTTGAAGAGTTCATCAGTCTGATGGCGGTTGGAAAGAAGCTGCTGCAGAGCCTGCTGGTCCTGCATTGAATGCTGTGAAGCCTCTTCCCAGAGGGCAGCAGGGAGAGCAGTCCATGGTGGGGGTGAGGGGTCATTGATGATATCATGGGCTCGGGACACGCAGCGCACAGGATGAAATGTCTTTAATGGATGGGAAGAGGAGCCCCATGATCCTCTCTGCTGTTGTTCTCACCTTCTTCCAGTCTGAGGCGCTGCAGCCTCACACCACACAGTGAGACAGCTGGTCAGAACGCTCTCTATGGTGCTTCTGGAGAAGGTGGGGAGGATGGGGGGCAGGTGGGCTCTCCGCAGGAAATCCAAGCGCTTCTGGGCCCTTTGGACCAGTGAGGTGGTGTTTCCAGCCCAGGTGAGGGTGTCTGTGATGAATGTGGTGCTGCTGACCACCTCTACAGCTGAGCTGTTGATGAGCAGTGGAGCGTGGTTAGGCCGGTTCTTCCTGAAGTCCACCATGATCTCCTTGGTCTTCTCCACCTTCAGGATCAGGCTGTTATCTCTGCTCCACCAGCTGCTCCACCTCCTCTCTGTAGTCCAGGTCGTTGTCGTCTCTGATGAGGCCCACCACCCGTGGTGTCGCTCTGCAAACTTCACCATGTGATTGGTGGTGAACCTGGGGACGCAGTCGTGTGTCATCAGGGTGAACGGCAGGGGGCTCAGGACGCAGCCCTGAGGGGAGGGCTTAGACTGATGACATCAGAGCCGTTCTGTCCGACCCGGACTGACTGAGGTCTGTTGGTGAGGAAGTCTAGCAGCCAATAGCAGAGGGGTGTATTGAAGCCCAGCTGTTCCAGTTTGCCCATCAGATGCTGTGGGATGATGGTGCTGAAAGCTGAACTGAAGTCCAGGAACAGCATCCGCACGTGGATTATGCTAAAGACCCAACTGTTTAAAATATGGAATAAAAGAGTTTCATAGTATTATAGACTGTAATGAGTGTTAAAAAGGAAAGAAGAAATTTGAACTAAAACCATCATAAATAATGTTTAGTTCTATTGGAGTAATACATTAATAGCAGGGTCCTAATTTCACTTATTTTATAGTTCTGGGTGAAAACTGGCATTTTAAGCTCAGAAGTCCTTAAATAGAACATTAGCCTGAATTTGTTTTGATTAAATATTACAATGACAAAAAAAAGGAATTACAAAAGACATTTGTATTTTCTATTTAAAAACAAGAAATCCAGTGAAATTTCTGGTTTTCCAGTAATAAAAAAAAAAAAATTGTTCTTAACAGGTTGGGGATATATTTTGATGCAAAAAGGATAAAACTTCCCTTTATCCCGATATGATAAAAAAACTACTCATTTGACTGATAGAAGGAACTTTAACACACTTTAAGCAACATATAGAACTCCAATAAAAAGGTTGAACATAAGTTATTTAATGTAGAACTTTCCTCAGTTTTCTGAGCGAATCATTAGAAAAAGGTAGAGACTCTCTATAAGTTTGTGCTCCGTCTCTCACCAACAGTCTGACGTTTTTACCCACATTGCTGCAGAGACATAGATATCTCACCAACCCTGCAGTCTGTCTGATTTCAGGCTGCCTCCTTTAAACAAGATGATCCTGCTGCTGGTTCTGCTTTGCTCCATCTGGGGAGA
>JAGKQL010000936.1:0-25222 GCA_018398635.1 Cyprinodon brontotheroides
AAAGGGCGAGGCACAAATTGAGGTTCATTTTTAAATTTACACATAACTAGTAATTTTGATTTGTGTATCTTTATGTGCAAATGAGACTATCATGATGACTAATAAAAAATAAATTAATCTATATTGTGCAAGAACACAAACCCAGCATATCATTAATTATATTGTTTTTAAGATCTTAATTCCAGTACCTGAACATCTAAAAGCTGCTGGATATGAACATATTTATCCCTCTGTGCATTGTTTGCTATTCCGCTTAATTTTGTTTTTTTTTTCAGATGCAGAGGAGAGTACCCTTGTTACTACTGTGATGCCATACCTGGACTTTGCCCTGAGTGCCAACATTGAATTCATAAGAAAATATAAGTTGCTTTCCACAATCTGTCACATATTGTTAGTTTTTTTTTTGTGACATGCCATTTGAAATCGTTTCTGATAAAGAATATTTACCTTTTGACTTGTGCAGTCCTCCTTTATCATAATGTGTTCTTTCAATATTATTTACATTTTTGAAAGTTCCTTTTGTTGTAGCTCTGTTGATTTACATCATTTAGTTTTCATAGAAAATATAAGTCGCTTTCCACAATCTGTTACATTGTGGCTGTAATTTGTTGGAGACAGTAGAACCATTTGAAATCGTTTCTGATAACCTTTTGACTTGTGCAGTCCTCCTTTATCATAATGTGTTCTTTCAATATTATTTACATTTTTGAAAGTTCCTTTTGTTGTAGCTCTGTTGATTTACATCATTTAGTTTTCATAGAAATGGTGTCGTTTCCACAAAGTTACATTGTGGCTGTAATTTGTTGGAGAGACAGTAGAACCAATAAAGTAGTTGTAAATATATTGTAACAGAGTTGTTTAACAATTGGAAAATCTTGTTGGAAAATTTTAAATGCAAGCAAAGCTAATAACTTGCTATTATAGCCAGTTTCACACTGCACTATTTTGCGTTGATCCGTTGCTGCTTGTTATGACGCGCCTGGCGGCTAACGTACCTGTCAATCGCGTGTAAACGTGATTCAAACGATCCTCTTGCAGTACATAAGTTTTTCCAGCCAGATGAACCATTTTGTGCATAAAAAATCATTTATTCCACAATGCACGGCCACAGGGATAACAACGACTCCGCCACAGCGGTCAAAAACTTGTATGCCCTTCCGGATTCAACACCTGTCAATTACCTGTCATCTCTTCATTTATATACTGGAGCCGACAGCCCCATCTAGTGATCACAAACAAAACAAACAAAAAATAAATAAATAAATAAAAAGAAACAAAAAATACACATATTTGGCTCCAATACACCGACCCCTAATTGGCATAATAAACAAATATGCCAATTCTCAAACAATAATAATACAGGAGGCAATATGTGATACAAATGCAACATTAATTTAGACACCATACACCATGCAAAGTTTGGAAATTGGTCTCTCGATAATATTGGACTTAGTTTTCAATTTCACTGATCTCACGAAACCACAACTATCTGGAAACAATTCCAGAACCTTTCCAAGAGGCCAGGATCCTCGAGGCGCAGAAGGATCCATTATGACCACAATATCTCCAACAACAAGGTTTTTCCGCTTCTCGTTCCATTTCTGTCTTTCTTGAATCAAAGGTAAGTATTCTCGAACCCATCTCTTCCAAAACAGATCAGCCAGGTATTGTACCTGTCTCCACCTTCTTCTTCCATACTGATCTTGCGGCGTAAACATTCCAGGGGGAAGTGAAGGCTTTCCTCGGAGCAAGAGCAGATGATTTGGGGTAAGTGGCTCCAAATCATTTGGATCATCTGAGAGGGTTGTAATAGGGCGATCATTCAAGATGGCTTCTGCTTCACAGAACACTGTACTTAGCCCTTCGTCATCAAGAATTTGCTGACGCAGCACTGAGTTAAGTACCTTTCTCACCAGACGAATCATTCGCTCCCAAACACCACCAAAATGTGAAGCGGCAGGTGGATTAAAAATCCAATTTATTTCCACCTGTGCCAAAAATGACTTTATTGTGTCCTGGTTTAGATTAACAAGAGCTTCTTTCAGTTCTCTCTCAGCACCAACAAAGTTTGTTCCGTTATCAGACCATAACTGTTTAACTTGTCCTCTTCTGCTGATAAATCTTCTCAATGCATTGATGCAAGAATCTGTATCAAGTGTAGCTGCAACCTCCAAATGGATGGCTCGACTTGCCAGGCAAGTAAACAACACACCATATCTCTTGCAACATGTTCTTCCTCTTTTAACTTCAAAAGGCCCAAAATAATCAATCCCTGTATTAAAAAATGGAGGATTGTCTGGGAGAATCCTTGCAACGGGCAAGTCAGCCATTTTTTGCATTAAAGGTCGACTGTTATATCGCCTGCAGATGCTGCACTCACCAATAACCTTTCTCACAGCAGAATTTCCCTTTGTAATCCAGAACCTTTTTCTTACAGCCGACAGTGTATGTGCCCGTCCTGCATGTCCAAGAACCTGATGAAAATGTCTGAGGATTAACTTGGAGATGTGTTGTTCTTTGGCCAGAATTATTGGATGTTTTTCTTCGTCTGGCATTCCACTTCTATGAAGCCGGCCTCCAACTCTTAAAACTTTATCTTCCAAAACAGGATCCAATACATAGATAGGGCTCATACGGCTCACTTTAGAGTTGTGTGACAAGGCTTCAATTTCATGTTGGAATTTCTGCTGCTGACAGTACAAAATGATGAAGATCTCTGCATTTTGAAGCTCTGCCAATGACAAACTTCGACTTTTTGAGTGATTAGTTGTGCTTTGGCGCCTTCTTGTGTTCATCTGATGCACAAACGCATTCTTGTCCATTAAAGGGTCCAGCTGTTTTCTCCTTCTACATTTCTCCTTTAAGACACACTTCAGCCTGAGGTACCAAGCCACTGCTCTTTTAAGTCTTCTCCAGTCAGAAAAATGTGAAATAAGCTGGTCAGTAGGTGCAGGAGTGTCGAGGCCAATGATGTTAACTGCAGCCTCCTTCTTAATCTCTTTGTCGCTGACATCTAATTCTACATCAATCACCCCTTTGGGCCACTTTTCTTCATCTTTCCACAAAAATTGTGGTCCATCCAGCCACGTCCTGGTTTTCAGGAAGTCTGAAACTTTCATTCCACGAGACACATAATCAGCAGAATTTTCTTTTGTATTGACATGATTCCACTGAGTAGGTTCAGAGAAATTTCTGATGGTTGCAATTCTATTAGCAACAAATGTGTGAAAGCGTCTGTCTTCATTATTAATGTATCTCAACACAGATGTGCTATCAGTCCAGAACATTGATTTATCCAGTTGCATATTCAGCTCTGCTTTGACCATGGCATCCACCTTCACAGCTAAGACAGCAGCTGACAGTTCAAGCCTGGGAATGGTGATAACCTTTAGTGGTGTTACTCTGGCCTTCCCCATAAGGAAAGCAACATGAATGATGTTTTCATAATTTATCATACGAATATACACAACAGTTCCATATCCAGTTTCACTAGCATCTGAAAAATTGTGCAATTGTGCATGCTTTATGGCTCCAAACCCCACAGGTTTTATGCAGCGGTCAACACTAAATGTGGATAGTAGCTCAAGCTCCTCCAGCCATTTTTTCCATTTGTGCAAAATATCTTGTGGGAGTGCATCATCCCAGCCACAGCTTCTTCTGCACAGTTCCTGCTGCATAAGTTTTGCCTGCAATGTTACTGGTGCCAGGAAACCCAAAGGGTCATATACAGAACTATTCACGGATAACATTCCCCGTCTGGTCAGGGCTTGCTGGTTCAGCTTCATCTTAAACTGGAAGGCATCAGTCTCCACACACCACTGCAGACCCAAAGCTCTTTCCATTGGAAGCTTATCGATATCCAGATCCAACATTTTCAGATCTTTAGCCCTCTGCTCTTCGGAGATGGCCTGCAGAACAACACGACTGTTGCTTATCCATTTTTCCAATGTGAAGCCTCCTTTTTCACACAGAGCAACAAGATCTTTTATCAAATGGATAGCTTCCTCTTCTGTGGCTGCACTTTTCAGGCAATCATCAACATAAAAGTTCTGTCTTACAGTTTCTATGACCTCTGGTGGAAATTCATTCTGATTGTCTTGGGCAGTTCTTCTTAAAGCAAAGGCTGCACAGCTGGGGGACGAGACAGCTCCAAATAGATGGACCTTCATTCTATAAGGCACTGGTTCCTGTGTAATGTCCCCATCTGGCCACCAGAGAAAGCGGAGGAAGTCTCGATCTCCTTCTGGCACCTGTACTTGATGAAACATAGCTTTAATGTCTCCCATTATGGCTATTGACTCTTCTCTAAACCTCAGAAGGACCCCCAACAGAGTGTTAGTGAGGTTGGGGCCTGGCAGCAACTCACTATTCAAGGACACTCCTTTAAACACCGCAGCACAGTCAAACACCACTCGTAAAGTTCTCTTTTTTGGATGGTAAACCCCATGGTGGGGAATGTACCAAATTCTTCCATTGTCACAATGCAAAAGATGCTCAGGTACACGTTCTGCATACCTGCATGAAATTATGTTGTTCATATACTCCACATACTCCTGGTGAAAGTTCTGATTGAACATGAATCTTTTCCTGAGACTTCGTATTCTTTGTTTGGCTACTGCAAAATTGTTTGGTAGACAGACATCCATTCTTTTAAATAGCAGGTTCAAGCAATATTTTCCATCCTGTATTGCTGCAGATGTTTCCATAATATTGAGAAACTTTTGGTCTTCTCTAGACATTTCTTGTTTATCAGTTGATCCTTCACAGAAATCATGATTGTACTGGCTCTTGAGCAGTTCCTCCAGCTTGTTCACTGAAATTCTGTTCACTGTTACAGATGGATCTTCTTGAACACCACTGCTATCCAAGGGCCCATTGACTACCCAGCCAAGTACAGTTCTGACAGCATATGGGCCATTATCTTTACTGTTAATGACTTCCCAAGGTTCTAATAACCTTGGAGCATTGGTACCAATCAACAGATCAACCTCAGAATTTATAGATGGCATTTTAATGCTTGACAAATATGGCCATTTTATTAAATCTTTTGATGTTATCATATCATTTTTGGTCACAGGCATTTGTCTCTGTGTGATAACTTCTGGCAGAGGGTAAAATGTATTGCTCTCAAGATCACACAGAGAAAATGCTGGACTTATTTTAGATTGGCCCATTGTTCGAAGAAGCACTTGTGTTCGCTTTCCAGTGAGGTTCAGTTGATGCATTAGCCTTTCAGAGCAAAATGTTCCAGTGCTACCTGGATCCAAGAAGGCATATGTTTGGATGGTGTATTGTCCTTTTATTGCTTTAACCTTTACAGGGAGCACTGATAGCATTCCACGATCCTTACCGGCCCCTGTATGGCCACAAGTTGCATTCACAATTGAGGAGGATTCCGATATTTCTGTTTCAGACTCAGGAGAACTTGTTTCTCTTCTTATATGTAGCACAGTTGGATGCCTTTCATTACAAATTTCACAAGTTAATCGTGCTTCACAGTTCCTGCTGAGGTGGCCCCGCTGCAGACAGCCAAAACATAATCCTTTTCTTCTCAGCAGAAAAACTTTGTCCTTGTGAAGTTTTCTTTTAAATTGTTTGCATTCTTCTAGTGGGTGGGCTTCTGAACAACAAGCACAACAGCAATCACTTCCTCTAGTTGCAGCATGTTGCTGATCAACCTCTCCTGAAGCATTTACAGATGTCACAGTGCTAGCCACTACATTCCCCTTGGTCTTAATCCCAGGTTGCCGTTGACGACTAATGGATGATGTACTGAACCCGTAATCTTGTAATTCTCCAAAAAAAGGATCTGACAAAATCTTAACATGTCGTTCAATGAATGCAACCATATTACTAAATCCTGCCCGGTGTCCAGTTGTCTCCATTATATCATAGGCTTTATTTCTCCAATGCTCTCGTAACTTATATGGCAGCTTAGCAAGGATTGCTCTCATATTTACGGGCATGTCAAGCTCTTGCACATACTCCAGCTCTTCCATTACATTACAGCAGCCACGCAAAAACAAAGAATAACTCTGCAATGCCCTTATATCCTCAGTTCTTATTGTTGGCCAAGACAAAGCCTTGTTAATATATGCAGTTGCAACCTTGTAAGGGTTTCCAAAATGTTCTTGCAATAAAGTCTTTGCTACAGTATAGCCATAATTGGGATCCATATGCTGACAACTGCGCACCAGCTCATGAGGCTGACCTTTAGTAAACTGTTCGAGCTAGTACAAACAGTCAGCATTAGTTGTTTTGGTTTCAACTCCTTGTTCAAAGGCTTTAATGAAGGCTTTGTATTGTAAAGGATCACCATCAAAAACAGGAATGTCCCGTGGTGGGAGAGTCATACTCCGTTGCTGCTTTACTAAGGCTGCTGTGATTTCAGTTTGTCTGCTCATAATGGTAAGAAGTTCTTCAGGTAATTGTAAACTGTTAGATGGTTGGGTTGTACTCTCGTTATGTGGACTCCCAACAGGGTACTGTTTTGTTGCTGTGGTTCTCTTTGATCTTACATCCATACATTTATTTTCCTTTGATGCCAATTTTAGTTCATCTCTTTGTTTAATTTGGTTTACACCATCCTGTTGAGTTGTTGGATTTTCAATTTCATTTTTAGGAAGAAACTCTTTTACAGATGGGTCCAAACTTTGTTTCAATCCCTTTTCCTTTGTTTTCTTTTTATAGTATGAGCTCACTGAGTTTGAAGTTTGTGAGGAACACTCCAGCTTTTTATACATCTCCATCTGCAAGTCAGATTCAGCCAACTCAGTTTCCAGTGCAAGCATCTCTTTTCTTTTCCTCAATTTTTCCTCCTCTTCTTCAATAGCATGTCTTTCCTTTATAGCCTTCACACGGGCCAAAACTGAAGCCCTTTTGGCTGCCGCCTTTAACTTTACAGATGAAGTGATGCTGGAATTAACACTCCTTTGTGAATGTCCACTAACATTTGACACACTGTCAGTGGGATTTACACCATTGTCATCATCATTATCATCATTTTTGCTCATTTCAGTTTGAGAGAGCCACTTATTCACACTAGAAATACACTCATTATTAGAAATCATTTTTGCTTTAAACCATACTTCATGATTTTCTTTTTCATCATGTGGCAAAAAACCCAAAAAAGACATTTAGCATCATCACACAACTTAATCAACATATCAAGAGCACTTAAAACTTTTGTTCTTTCACCTTTAGACATTAAATCATGAATTTCATATCTTATATTACCCGTTTTGTTTAATTTAGATTTTCGTTCCTTTTGTAATGTTTCAAGTTTTTCAGCCAAGGCCTTTTCTGTTAATTTAACAGTACGTTTTTGAGTTTCCCCACCGGTAGCCATCTGTTCAGTCTCAGTATTTTTGTCCATTTCCATAATGCAAGGGTCCACTTGGAAGAACGCGCGAACAACAACTAATAAATGAGCCTCGAACGCAAAGAGGTAATGCCCAATTATTATTTAAACAACGCAGTTACCAATGCATTGGTTTTAATGTGTGCACACAAAACAAAAACAAAAAACAAAAAAAGAAGGCCATCAAGGTGTAGCGCTACACATACCTCGTTGGGCGCCTGTTGACATTCCGTGATCCAATCCACGACGACATTCAAAGGTCCAGGAACTCCATCCAGCGATCTGATCCTCCTCAATCTCTGACTGTCACCGCGTCCATATGATCCGTTGCTGCAGCGGCCGCAGCCTGATGCTTAAGCTCTTGTAGCAATAGTCCAAGTGACGAACACCAGCTCATCTCAGCCCAAACTGTCTCAGTCTGCTCCACGTAGTCTCCATTACTTTGTTCAAAGACATCGCAGTTCATCAAAGTTCGAATAACAAAGGGCAAGTTTTTGACAGTATTATAGCCAGTTTCACACTGCACTATTTTGCGTTGATCCGTTGCTGCTTGTTATGACGCGCCTGGCGGCTAACGTACCTGTCGATCGCGTGTAAACGTGATTCAAACGATCCTCTTGCAGTACATAAGTTGTTCCAGCCAGATGAACCATTTTGTGCATAAAAAATCATTTATTCCACAAAGCACAGCCACAGGGATAACAACGACTCCGCCACAGCGGTCAAAAACTTGTATGCCCTTCCGGATTCAACACCTGTCTTCTTCTTCTTCTTTCGTGTTTTATGGCGGTTGGCAACAAACTGTTAGTAGCATTACCGCCACTTACTGGTATGGAGTGTGGTTCGTGATGGTTTAAATATTTATCCTGATATATTCTACCCTAACTTCTTCTAAACATACATTCACACATTCACACTTAAAAATATAAACAAATTTGTGCACAGCTTTGTACATCATTCCTTCACTCACAAACACACTTACTATAATTAAATTCTATGGAATAATTTCGTTTTCTTTAGAAATCGAATAATTATTTGTATGTGTTTACTCCCTAAATTTTTCCTCAGTATATCTAATAAATTAACCTTCTCCTTAATGTCTTCAAACTCTCTTCTCATATATCTTCTCTCTTTTTCATATTTATGACATTCTAATATAACATGTTCTATGGTTTCATATTTATCACAGAAATCACATTTGCCCGTTTTATGTTTTTGTATTTTAAAAAGTGTATAATTAAGTCCTGTATGACCAAATCTTAACCTTGTTATCACTCTTTCCTCCTTTCTATTTCTTCTTCCATTTCTTCTTTCTCCTACCATCTTCTGAATTTTATAAAACCATCTTCCTGTTTTATCTTCATCCCACCTTTTTTGCCAAATTTCCATAAGTTTCTCTTTAATAATACTCTTTCCTTCTGATTTACTTATTTTAACTATAAAACTAATAGAATGTTTAATTGCCCTTTTTGCCATTTTATCTGCCCTCTCGTTTCCTTCTACCCCAATATGTGCTGGAACCCACACAAATGTAACTATCAGCCCCATGTTTCGTATTCTGAACAGTGTATGATTTATTTCTAATAAAATGTCCATCCTACTATCTGTTTGGTTATTTTTTAAACTTAACAATGCAGAGCTTGAATCTGAACAAATGACTGATTTTAACGGTTTTATATCTTCTACCCATTGTAATGCTAATAATATTGCCAACATTTCTCCTGTGTATACTGATAATCCATCTGTAATCCGTTTTCCTATTTTTATATTGAATTCTGGTACTACAAATGCTATTCCTAGTTTCTCAGTTATTTTTGATGCATCGGTATAAATTTGAATATATTGATAATAACTGTCTAAATATAACTGTACTAAATTGATATCTACCGTGTACGATTTATCTTGTTTCTTTTCCATTAGTGACATATCTACTGTTGCTTCTGGTAGAATCCAGGGAGGTATAATTGATATTGGTGTTGTTTGACTCATTTCTAAACTATTCATTTTAAATTTTTTAATTTTATTTTCAATTGTCCATCCAAAACTCCTCATTTCTTTCTTTTCTTTTTCCCAGCATGGATTTAAAATGTCCAAAGTTGGGTGATCCCCTTTATTTCCTTGTAAATTTAACCAGTAATTGATTTCTAATTTTGTTCTTCTTAAATCTAATGGCATTTCTCCCATTTCTATTTCTAATGCTGCTGTTGGTGTGGTTTTAAATGCTCCAGTACATAATCTTAGTGCCTGATGTTGGATAATGTCTAATTTGGTTAGATGTGTTTTAGCTGCTGAACCGTAAACTAAACAACCAAAGTCTATGTTGGATCTTATCATACTTGTGTAAATCTGTTTTAGTGATTTCCTATCTGCTCCCCAGTCACTGCCAGCCAAACATCTCAAAATATTCAAGATTTTCTTACATTTATCAACAACTTTTTGTATATGTATATGCCATTTTAATTTCTCATCAAACCATAATCCTAAAAATTTTATACACTTTACCTGCTCTAACTCTTGTTTATATAATTTTAATTTTATTTCCTTGTTTATTTTTTTCTGAGTAAATAACATTACTTTTGTTTTATCAACTGAGAATTTAAATCCCCATTGCAACGCCCATTTCTCTATTTCAATAATAACCTTTTGTAATTTTTTAACAATAAAATCAACATTTTTCCCTCGTTTCCAAACAGCTCCATCATCTGCAAATAGTGAACACCCCATGTCTTTTTCAATATCTTTAAATACATCATTTATCATAATTGAGAACAATAGTGGACTTATAATACTCCCCTGTGGAGTTCCATTTTCTACTTTATATTTTCCTGAGGTAGTTTCTCCTATTCTAACTTGTATTTTCCTACCTGTTAAAAAGTCTTTAATCCATTTAAATATTCTCCCTTTAATACCAATCTTGTATAATTTAATTAATAATCCATCCACCCACATCATGTCATATGCCTTTTCTATATCAAAGAATATAGCCACTACACTTTCTTTATTTACTTGTGCTCTTCTAATTTCGTGCTCTAAACAGAGCGTTGGATCGTTAGTGCTCCTCCCTTTTCGAAAACCACTTTGATATTTTGATATATATCCTTTACTATTTAGATAATATACTAGTCTATTATTAATCATTTTTTCCATTATTTTACATAAATTAGATGTTAAGGCTATTGGTCTGTAGTTTTCTGGGTTTGAATGATCTTTTCCTGGTTTGGCTATTGGTATTATAATTGATTCCTTCCAGTTCAACGGTAATTTTCCCTCCTCCCAAATTTTATTATATAGTTGTAATATTATATCTTTAGATTTTTCACTAAGTTGCCCTATCATTCTATACCAGATTTGGTCTTTACCTGGTGCTGTGTTTTTTGTCTTTTTAAGTGCATTGTTCAATTCCGTTTTTGTAAACTCAACATTTAACAAATTATTTGTTTCTTCACCGCTCTGTATAAAATCTTTATATTTAATTTTTGTATTTTCTCTACCTTTTCTTCCATTTTCACTAATATTATTTGAACTATGAATTTTACTGAATGTTCTTGCCAATATTTCAACTTTATCTTCATCTCTTATTACGTTTGTATCATCTATTTTTAGAACAGGATAGTCAAACTCTCTTTTAATACCATTCATTATTTTGATTACCTTCCAAATTTTCTCTATTTTTGTTTCTTTCCCTATCGTATTACAGAATTTTTTCCAATATTCTCTTTTTGCATTCTTTATAGTTCTCCTTACTATTGCTTGTTTTCTTTTATAATCAATTAAATTTTTATAAATTGGATTATGTTTGAGTGTCTTAAATGCTTTATTTCTTAACTTTATTGCTTCTTTACACTCATTTGTCCACCATGGAACCATTTTCTTATCATTCTTACTCCCTGATTTCTTTATAGAATTATCTGCTGCTTCCATTATTATTTTACCAATTATTAAATTTAAATCATTTATATCCATACTCATGTCTACTTTTTCTAAGTTTATTTGACTCAAATATCTAAATTTAGTCCAGTCAGCCTTATTAAAATTATACTTTTTCCCAATTTTAATATTCCTATTATTTAAATTTAGCCCTACTCTTACTATTATGGGGTAATGATCGCTACCTATTGTAGATTTTTTATCAATAAACCAATCACAAATACCAGCTAAAACATTTGAGACAATTGTTAAATCAATAACTGATTCCATCCCTGTTCTTATATTGATTCTTGTTCCCTTTCCATCATTAATACATACTAGATTTTTCATTTCCATTATTTCTTCTATAACTTGTCCGTTTTTATCATTACATTTACCCCACACTGTACTATTTGCATTAAAATCTCCACACCAAATTACCTTCCCTTCCAAATATTCAGTTAACTCCTCCATTATTTCAATCGATAATGTTTTACATGGATTATAAAAATTTATTATTTTTAATTTACCTTCTTTTTCCCATATCTCAATTACTACATATTCTAGTTCTTTCCCTTTCCCCAATATCTGATATTGTATTCCTTTTTTGATAAATATTGCACATCCTCCTCCACTTCCCTCTGCTCGATCTCTTCTTACACTATCATATCCTTTGATCACAAAATCTAATGTTGTTTTTAACCATGTTTCCTGAACACAAACAATTTCCGGTTTTTCTTCCAGCTCATCAATATAACCTTTAAGTTCCTGTCCATTAGCGATTAAACTTCTAGCGTTCCATTGTAGTATTAACATGAACCGTTTTCACCCGAAGGTCCTGGTCTCCCATCTTCCTCCAACTTTTTATTTATGTTCTCCCATGATCCCTCTTTAAATCCCAAAAACTTTTCAGCTCCTCTCACTATTATTTTAATCTTCTCAGTTTTGTGTTTGGCTTGGTCAGTGCAGTTGATAACATAAGCTATGAATAATATTAGTTTTTCCACTGGAATTGTGGCTTTTTCTTCTGTCTGTACTTTGCTTTGTTGTGTAGTTTGTCTCACTGTTTGTTTAATCTCTCTTGTTTCCTGTTCCTTCACATTCTTAACTGCTTCTGCATAGCTTATGTTTTTAGTTGTTTTAATCTGTACGATTTCTTTTGCCCTTTTCCTTACTTCACATCCTCCAAACGTGACTCTATGGCTCCCTCCACAGTTACAACATTTTTCTTGTTCTTCTTTACACTCTTCTAATTTGTGATCTTCTCCACATTTTGGGCATCTTTGCCTCCCTTTGCAGACTGCTGCTATGTGTCCATATCTTTGGCATTTGAAACACCGAAGTGGTGGAGGTACATATGGTCTGACCTGAAAATTGAGGTATCCTATTTTGATGTTTTTTGGCAGCTCTTCATCTTCAAATTCAATAAGGATTGACAAGCTTCCTACTCTTTCTCCATTCACTGTTTTTGATAATCTTTTCAAGTTGTTCACCTTTGCACCCACAACACTTCTCTTGATTTTATCAAGATCTTCATCAAGAGGGATCCCATAAATCACTCCTCTAATTTTTTTATTTTCTCCCATGATTTTTTTCTCCAGAACAGTTCTTTTGCAGATACTCTCCACATTTAAAGCCTTATTCTTTTGTTCTATATCTTTACATATCACCAATAGGTTTCCGTCTCTCAAAATCTTTACCATTTCAACATCTCCAATTTTCTTTTTTATTTCTCTTGATACCACAATGGGACTGATTTTATCCTTTTCTTCCTCATTTTTAAGTTTTAATATTACTTTAAATTCCTCCCTCACAACTTTCCTCCTAACCACCCTTTCTTCTTCTGAGCTACTTCCTTCCAATTCCCGTTTATTACCTTGACTGTCACCTTTTCCCCTTCCTTCATCAGTTTTATTTCTTCCACGACCTCTCCCTCTCCCTCTTCCCGCAGGCGTCCACCCTTCAAAATCCTCGTCTTCCTCATTTCCTATCTCCATTTCCATCCGAACCATTCACATACCAGTTTATGCCAAATCCGCCTTCTCTCAAGTGATGTTTCAACACCTGCTCTTGAATATTGGAGCCGCGTCTAGTGATCACACAAAAAATAAATAAATAAAAAGAAACAAAAAATACACATATTTGGCTCCAATAATAGGATTCAGCTCATCTGGATGATGTGAAGCAGATTATAATACCTCTAAGGTCTTCACCAAGATGGTCATGTAGGTCTCAGAGATGCCCAGAGAAAATCCAAACATGGCTGGGATCATGATGAGACTGATAATGAGGTAGAGCCAAATCCTTAGGGCCCAGAGGACCCCTGCCCAGAAATCCTCCATCTTTCTCCTTATTCCCTGAGGTTCACCTTCCCTGTGGCTTGGATACTGCAAAGAGAGAAAAGAAAACAGCTCTTAATTTATACTTTTGGTCCATCCAATGGTAAGAAAAGCAAAGTGAACATCTATCTACTTGTGCAACACAAGAAAGTGTTATTAGCACTAAAAGCATGTAGTTTAAAGTACCAAAAGGTCAAATTACAATCAATGACACAGATCCAATCAAACCACCCTAGATCAATACATATAATCCTAATCCCTACAGAAAGTTACCAGAAACTACAGAGAGCGCTTTCCAAGTTATATTGTGGCTCATTCGTTGCGTTAGTTTCCTGTGATCACCAACAGCAGAAGGGCTCAGATTACAAAAAGTTTGACTCACGTCCCCTGCTTTGCTCCATGTTCTGTCTTTGTGTGGGCAGGATTGCAGTTCACAGAGAACAAACACGCCCATTTACTATTGAACAAAGTTCACGGGATTCCGGGCCAAACAGCGCCCTCGCGTGTTTAGCTAATGAACTGTGAACCAGGATCAAACTTTATTGTCATTATGTATACAGCGTGTGTGTAAAAAAAAAAACGAAAGTACGTTTTTACAGCTTTCAAAAGTTTTTTTTTTTTAACTGTATAGGGCACTCAGTGAAATACTTTGAAAATCAAAATGTGAAACAAATAGTGTTTTTGGAATCCAGGACAAGAACTTTTTACCTTTGTAACATTCAGAAAATAAGGATATTTTGATGGCAGAAATTAATGTCAATGTAATAACAAGAAACGCCAACTTGCCCGAATATATTGAGAAAAATAACAAGGTGCTTCTATAAGAAATTCATGAAAACACTGAGAGTAAAAGAAAACAATTTTTTTGTCTAACATAACCTTTGAGGCATCAATGCTGATACTGGCAGTTACATTTTTTTTATTTTATAAACCTAAATATAATTGTTAACAAGGTTTGTTAACTTATCTAACTTTACTTTTTAACTTTTCGATAGGCTTTTTACTTTTTTCTTGACTTAACTTTTTTTTTTTCAACTTAAGTTACATTAGGAAATAAATCATTCAAGGCCTCATCTAGTTGGTCAAATACCAAAATAAGATGTGCAGCCATGAAGCAATATTTTTTGCTGAATGGCTGGATATAGATCTTGTGCTTCTGGACCTCACTGAGGGAGGGGGGGAACTCCATTTGTAAGGAGTATGCTAGCGATCAAAAATGGTAACTTGCCCTATAAAGGATTAAACCACGGAAAAAATACTGCATATTTGCACCATATATATTAATGCTCTGAACTGCCATATAAATGTGTTTCTTGCACCATGTTTTTTTTTTTCTCCCACACTGTTTACATTTGATCACTGCTGCACTTTATGAAATGACAATGAAAATGTCCATTTACTGTGTGAAAAGCTGTACTGAACAAAAATTCTATTTTGTATGTAATCTGTGTATACAAAATGACAATACAATTTGTCTAAGAAATGAACATTACCTTTTAAAGTGCAGCAGTGATCATCATGTATAGGAGAAAAGGAAAACCAGTTTTAAAAAAAAACAATGGTGCAAAAGGGCATCAATGTGGAAGGTTTGGCGCAGTGTAAAATAAATATGGTGCAAAATGCAGTGTAATATTGAGTTGTGTCTTATCTAAAAGGATTGTAAAAGTTTCTGCCACGTTAGTGGTGCAAAATAATGCTTCACCACCAAGGCTATGCAGGTCCTCTGTATAACAAGAGCATTTATAAAGGGAAAATTGATAAAACAGGTGAATTTAAGCCAATTACACTGAGATGTTATGAGTATATTCATATATTCATTTTGGTAAATGCTGCTTACAATCATTCATTGTCTTATTCTTGCATTGTTCTGGTGGAGGGACTGGCTCCTGTTATGTAATGGTCAATAGATGAGAGGTGGGTTCCACCCTGGACAGGTAGCTAATCTAACAGCAGAGTATGACTAACAGTCTTGAAAATCTAGTGCTAAAAACCTTTTAAATATTTTTTCCTGCACAAGTATTTGATAGGAAAGTAGAGTCGCTGAAAAAAGTGCAGGAGCAAAAGGTGCATAAGGTGAGGTGGTTGTGGATCAAATTCTGATTAATAGTTTTAGTGAGATTTACAGGCCATGGATAGCAACTACACTGATAGAAGTGACATTTGGTGCAGTAAACTCTATTAGATTATTCGTCATAATTTCTGCTCTGTATTTTTAAGCTTCAGTAAAAACTAGAGTTTCTAAAGTAAAAGTAAACCTTTTTTCAATGTAATACATGAATTTTCTGGAATTAGAAAGTTTTACTCAGATTTCCTATACTATTTTAGTGTTTAATAGCAGTATGTACATAAACCTAAAAATACTACATAAACTACTAAAAATGTAGCGTTTTGAAATTCAAGCACGGCACATGTGCATTGTAGCTCACAGCAAGACAGATTCTGCTCCATTTCCAGACATGACAGGATCACGCACAGAGCAGGAGGTAGTCCCAATTACCATCATTTTTACAGGGTGCAACAGTACTGCAAAAGCCTGCTCGCTGCTCATGGGACTGATATATGCCCTGAACCTGGCATACCCTCCCAGTTTGCGCTACACTTTGGAAGTCTTCCAATAACTAGAATTGGATGGATTTAAACTGTCCCCAAAAGTAAACACCCTGAAGATGAAGTTGCTTTCCTAAATGCATTCATGACTTTGTCATCTTAGGGTAGAAAAATGTGGCAACAAATGCCAAGAATTAGCAATCGGTTCCAGTTAATCTTAGTGGAATGTTGCCTGTCATTAGTGTTTTTTATTTTTTGCCTCTCCTCAGGTGACCCCTCCCCTCCCCTCTCTGATCGTGTGACCTCACAGCCGACACACTTCTGTTCAAGATGGCGGTCTGAGTGAAGAATTTACACCTCTCCTGTGAACTAATCCAACAGTTAGCTGCTTGGGGAGGTTCGGTTCCGTGTTTAGAGGATGGTACATCCACAGTGGCCTGGTTTGCGCCCCGTTTAAAGCGGAGCTGTTGAAGTCATGGAGTAAACCCGTCCAGGTAAGAAATAAAAAGCCCAACTAACAAGGTTAACCCAGTGGAAGTTAGCAACATTAGCACGCTAGCATCTCCTTTAACCACAGACAGGCTAACTTTAGCTACACCTGCCTGAAGTAAGGCTATCCCAGTAATTATATAACTTATGCGTGGCTTAGGTTTAGGGCAAGTAGTTAAAACAATCATAAAATGGGAGTTTGGTAGTATTAAGTGTGTCATGTAGAGGCTATAGTTGTCTGCTGGATCAACAAATGACAGTTTGGTTAGCATGTATGCTGGTAGTTTTGAAGGGAGCCCTGTGTTTTGATTTATAAGCCGAGGAGCGAAATTTACCACTGAAATCGATCTGTTTTGGGTGTTGTGACAAGTTTGATGAAGCCGTAGTATTTGTCCACTTTTTAAACTCCTAAACTGTTGGATGGACCAGAGCATCCAGCTTGAAGGAAGCCTACGGGTCTAGAAAGCAGGAAACTGGGAAAAACACTGTACTAATATATTGGAAAACAACAACACCGTTATATATATATATATATATATATATATATATATATATATATATATGTGTGTGTGTGTGGGTGTGTGTATACAGCTAAACTCAATTTATCTAACTTTCCAAAAAAAAAAAAAATCAGTATTTTTAATGTCCTTTTTAATAACTGAGAGCAAAGTGAGAATCTTCCTCCTGATGAGTAAATAGATCCATACTTTAGGTTTCAGTCCAGCTTTTTCCAAATGTATTTATGTTTTAGAGGAGCAGGAGAAGCATACACTGCAAAAAGAATCCAAAATATGTGAGAAAGTCTTAAAACAAGTATATTTGCTTTTAATTTGAGCAGATCAATAAGATGCTGCCAATGGAATGAGCATTTTTGCCCCTGAAATAAGATAATTACATATTATACACTTTAAATGAGATAATGGAGTTATTCTTTCATTCTAAATTAAAGTAATGTTATTAAACTGGTAACTTGTCGAAATCTTCTTCTCCATTTAAGCGGGAAAATACACTTTTTCAAGAAAGATAGACTTCCTTATATGTCATTTTTACCAGTCTATTTATAGACAGTTTCTGGAGAAAGAATAATGTATGATAGTTTCTCTGAGATCAAAAAAACAGCAGATAAACAAGCAAAATGGCGCTGTTCTAAAACTGCTAGAATATTATAGTATTCTGGTTCTAATTTCTTAAAATCCTGAAATAATCAAAGTAGTGCTGCTACACTCCACCTCCCCCACCTGTTGCTTAATACTGAGAAAGAAAATCTACTTAAATCTTTCCTTTACTGGCAAGAAAGACAACTATCTATAAATATATTTGCTCCACTAATTGAAATGTCTTTAAATACACATTAAAATGAATTCAACATGCTGTAGTAAATAGATAAATGGAGGCAGGAGATGTCTTTCAGTCATGAATGCACACATTCACCTAACAATATCGGCTCTAAAAATGAGCTGCGTGCATCAAGGAACAGATGGACTGACGTCAGAATCATCCATGTTTAAGAGTACTAAAAGGCTGCCACCCATAAATCTATATGGTCTCTACCGTGTTTGTATATAGTTACCTGTTAAATAATTGCTTTAATTGGGTAAAGTGTATTTCTTTCTTCTACTTTTCGTTCTACTTAATTTGACCAGCAAAGCTACGTGCGACAACCTAAATGACATTAAATGAATGTGGTTAATTATCAGGTTGGGCTCAAACTTAAAGGGAAACACCCATTTTTTTACATTGGCCCCTTGATTTTTACGTTATTACATCATGTTCTACTCACCCATATGAGTTTTGTGTCATTTGGAGCTGTTCTGTTATATCCAAGTAAAGTCTTCCTATGCGAAACGACTTGAAGGCACAAACTAAACTGTTTATAATTTATCATTTATGGTACGACAGCATTCATAACATGTAGGCGAATCACTGTCTCCAAGACATCTGCGGTTATATTTTTTATATTTATATATTTTTTTAAAACAAAGCAGAGGAGTGTGTATGATGTAAAAATATAAATATAAAAAAATATAACGTAAAATCAAGGGGCCAGTGTAAAAAAAAAACAAAAAAAACGGGGTTTCCTCTTTAACACTGCTACCAGGCTGGTCCAGCTGCAGAAGAAGGAAAAATGTCACAATTCTTTCCTGGAATTGATGGGTTCATATAAACATAGCTTTTCCTTGTTCATTAGTTTTTTTCTTTTTCTTGCATTCTAAAGGAAAGTCAGATGACTGGATTATCCTCCATCCTAAAACCACTTCCTGTTCCCTGAAGCGTTAACCTGCCTCAGTGAATCACCAGGGAACAGAAACCTCTGTGGAGCTTTGCTTTGTTTGGTCACATCAGATCTTTGAATGGCGTCCATATCTTCGACTTAAAATTTAAATTTCAACCTTATTTAGGGCAATGGTGGCCTAGTGCTTAGAGTATTGCGCTTGGATTTTGGAGGTTCTGATTTCAAGTCCCTTTCATTCCCACAAACTGCCTCTCTGGGTTTTTGAGCAAGACCCTTAACCCCACACTGCTCCCCAGGCACCGCACAATGGCAGCCCACTGCTCCCCAAGGTGGATGGGTTAAATGCAGAGAGTTAATTTATCCAGTGTGAGATCAACAAAGTTGAATTTCCAATCAAAATGTACAATTTTAGTTGAACTTATTAAACACTTGAGTTTTTTTCAAACATTTTTTATTTTTATGTTGAGCTGCTTTTTATTTCCTCGACGCGTCTGTCAGATTGTTGTCCAGCTTTTCTAGTTTTAGAGCATATTTGTGTTTTTTCTTTTCTTTTTCTGACTCATTTTTTTATAGCTGAGCCAAAAATGTCCCTAAAAGTCAACCGTTTGAATTTCACATTTCTAGTCAGTCCCTTCTGATGTACTGATTATTTATGTTAGTTATCGATATTTACCAGATTATTTATTGAGATTTAATTCTGCTGTTTAGGGGATAACGTGTATCAAATATGTTTTTTCAAGCGGGAAAGGATGAATGAGTATGATGCATAAAGCCTCATGGTCTACGCATAAAAATGTCATAATATTATTGTCATTAGAATCAGACCTTTTTAAAAATATTGAATTTATAACACTGGATTTTTATAATTGTGCAATCATGTATTCACTGAAGGTGCAGTCTGCTAATCAAATGGTGTTTTAGTCGTAAAGGGTTAAAAGAAAAGGCTATTTTAATGATATTTTCCAGTAAAGAATTACATGTCGTCTCTTAAAATTCAATAGAAAATCCCCTGCAAAGAATCTGTGGCAGGACTTCACCTGCAAAAACTAATTAATTAACTTAGAGAAAAGAGAAAACTGCAAAATTTCATCTGCTAAATTTTACAGCTGCCGAAATCCAAATCACCCAAAAATTTCTCCCGCCATGCTTTCACCAGTGGATCTCTTATTTTTTGAAATGGTGCAGTTCAGGTTCCATGGAAATTCACTATTTTATTACCTGCTGAAGGTCATTATCACTATTTGGGAACCCAGCTGAAGTCATCAACAGTGGCTGTGATGCAAAAAAAACAAAACAATCATATCGCCCAGCATTATTCTGGTTTCAGCTGTTGCCTCTAATGGGAGAAGAAGCTGATCTTCTATAGATCTGCTATAGATTTCCAATAGATCCACTTTGGATCACTATAAATCAGCTACGGATTGCTATAGATCTGCTATAGAACGGCTATATATCTGCTATAGGTGCGCTATAGACCTCCTATAGATCCACTATAGATCAGCTGTAGATCTGCTATAGGTGCGCTATAGAACCGCTATAGATCACTATAGATTATCAATAGATTGGCTATAGATTTGCAATAGGTACGCTATCAATTTCCTATAGATCAGCTGTAGATCTGCTATAGATGCGCTATAGAATGGCTACAGATCACTATAGATCAGCTCTAGAGGCGCTATAGATTTCCTATAGATCCGCTATAGATCGCTATAGATCTGCTATAGGTACGCTATAGATTTCCTATAGATCTGCTATAGGTACGCTATAGATTTCCTATAGATCCGTTATAGATCAGCTATAGATCTGCTATAGGTACGCTATAGATTTCATATAGATCCGCTATAGATCAGCTATAGATCTGCTATAGGTGCGCTATAGAACCACTATAGATCTGCTATAGGTACGCTATAGATTTCCTATAGATCCGTTATAGATCAGCTATAGATCTGCTATAGGTACGCTATAGATTTCATATAGATCCACTATAGATCAGCTATAGATCTGCTATAGGTACGCTATAGATTTCATATAGATCTGCTATAGATCTGCTATAGGTACGCTATAGATTTCTTATAGACCAGCTATAGATCAGCTGTAGATCTGCTATATATCTGCTATAGATTTCATATAGATCTGCTATAGATCTGCTATAGGTACGCTATAGATTTCATATAGATCAGCTATAGATCTGCTATAGGTACGCTATAGATTTCATATAGATCTGCTATAGATCTGCTATAGGTACGCTATAGATTTCATATAGATCCGCTATAGATCAGCTATAGATCTGCTATAGGTACGCTATAGATTTCATATAGATCAGCTATAGATCGCTATAGATCTGCTATAGGTGCGCTATAGAACCGCTATAGATCTGCTATAGGTACGCTATAGATTTCCTATAGATCCGTTATAGATCAGCTATAGATCTGCTATAGGTACGCTATAGATTTCATATAGATCCACTATAGATCAGCTATAGATCTGCTATAGGTACGCTATAGATTTCATATAGATCTGCTATAGATCTGCTATAGGTACGCTATAGATTTCTTATAGACCAGCTATAGATCAGCTGTAGATCTGCTATAGATCTGCTATAGATTTCATATAGATCTGCTATAGATCTGCTATAGGTACGCTATAGATTTCATATAGATCAGCTATAGATCTGCTATAGGTACGCTATAGATTTCATATAGATCTGCTATAGATCTGCTATAGGTACGCTATAGATTTCATATAGATCCGCTATAGATCAGCTATAGATCTGCTATCTAGAGTACGCTATAGATTTCCTATAGATCCGCTATAGATCTGCTATAGGTACGCTATAGATTTCCTATAGATCCGTTATAGATCAGCTATAGATCTGCTATAGGTACGCTATAGATTTCATATAGATCCGCTATAGATCAGCTATAGATCTGCTATAGGTACGCTATAGATTTCATATAGATCCGCTATAGATCTGCTATAGGTACGCTATAGATTTCCTATAGATCCGTTATAGATCAGCTATAGATCTGCTATAGGTACGCTATAGATTTCCTATAGATCCGCTATAGATCGCTATAGATCTGCTATAGGTGCGCTATAGAACCGCTATAGATCTGCTATAGGTACGCTATAGATTTCCTATAGATCCGTTATAGATCAGCTATAGATCTGCTATAGGTACGCTATAGATTTCATATAGATCCGCTATAGATCTGCTATAGGTACGCTATAGATTTCTATAGATATAGATCATATAGATCTGCTATAGATCTGCTATAGGTACGCTATAGATTTCTTATAGACCAGCTATAGATCAGCTGTAGATCTGCTATAGATCTGCTATAGGTACGCTATAGATTTCTTATAGACCAGCTATAGATCAGCTATAGATCTGCTATAGATCTGCTATAGGTACGCTATAGATTTCTTATAGACCAGCTATAGATCAGCTGTAGATCTGCTATAGGTACGCTATAGATTTCATATAGATCCGCTATAGATCTGCTATAGATCTGCTATAGGTACGCTATAGATTTCTTATAGACCAGCTATAGATCAGCTGTAGATCTGCTATAGATCTGCTATGGGTGCGCTCTAGATCTCCTATAGATCCGCTATAGATTTTCTATAGATCTGCTATCGATGTGTTTTAGTTATATTATAGAGCTATAGATTTGCTATAGATTTTCTATAGCTCGCTATTGATCAACTATAGATCTGCTATAGGTGCTGTTAAAGATGGGCTCTCTGTGTTTACACCTTGAATCTGAAAAGAGATCAATCAGGACAAACTCTTTACATAACACTTAATAACTTATATGTATTAAATAACCAGGAGACATGACAACAGATTCTGATAGAAATTGTAATCTTTCTCAGATCAGAGAAGTTGCTCAGAGTTACAGAAGGCAGCTGCTCATCTCTCAGGAAGTGATTAACAGTTAAAAATGCATTTTATACATCTCTAGTCTGCCACATCATTACATCATTACATCATATAAGTTAGAAGATGATTGGACATCCATGGCTCCAGCATTATCAAATTATTACACTTTGTTCTTAGCTGAAGGACGCCGCTCTCATTCTATTCCCAAATCTCTGCCACATACAGAATGAAGATTATAACTGTATATAGCCGGACTGAGGATTAACTATTGTGTAAAACATCAGTTCTGCCTCGAAACAGGCAGCTAATATTAAGGTGTAATAAACTCACACATCATCAGTGATAATTATCCTAACAGTGCACTATAGATGCGCTATAGATTTGCTATAGAACCGCTATAGATTACTATAGTTCGACACTAGATCTCCTATAGATCTACAGCTGAGCTTTTAAAGCCCTTAATGGATATGCTGACAGAAAACCTCCTTGGTGGATGAAAGTTTTTTAAAATTTTTTTTTTTGTTTTTTGGAGGTTAAGTTCAGTAGAAGATAAACTCGTATTTAATGAGAGATCAGAGGATTTAATCACCATTCAGTCCCAGTTCTAAACTGTTCTATTTTCCCTTTGAGGTCCACCCCTGTTTGGTATGTTCATCAGTGCACTATTACTGTTTATTGCCAGTACTTCCTTTACTGAGTCATCTTCCCATAATTCATCCTAGGCTGACCTCATAATCATGTGACCAGTTTGTTTTCCTCTTCTTGAAGCTTAAAACTGTCTTTATGAAACCACTAATGAAAGCTGCCTGTTTTTAATAGGAGCCAGAGATTGACGGCCCTCGGTAGCTCAGGATGGACAGCTTCTTCAAGGCAGCGGTTTGTGATCTGGACAAGGTTCTGGATGACTTTGAGCTCAATTCAGGTAAGACCGCCCTTTCCCCAGGAAGCAGCTGAGACCAAACAAACATCTCATTTTAAACTGCTGCCATTCGGATGTAAAGAGGGAATTAATCCGGATCGTTATAAAAGTCCAGCTCGCCTACATGGTCGTGAAAGCAGTCCCACAGTCTGTCTTGTTTACCCCGCCCTTAAAAATGAGTGTAATCAAACAAAACATGTTTACAGGTGGTTTTAGATAAAGAATGAAAGAGCTCTCCCCAGTAAGGACTCAAGACAGGACATGATTAGAGCATATGTGCCTGAGCTTCAGGTGCTAGACCACAGCGACCGCAGACAGGGTCCACATCCCTAAACATTTCTGAGAGCCTGACATTTGTCAGGTGAGCATGATGCACCTCTTTGCTCTGAATGAATGATCCCTGTACTTTCAAAAGCATCCTCTTCCACATGTCCTCTGTGATTTATTCAGCCATCTGGTCTTCCCAGAGCTTCTTTAGAGACTTCAGGGAAGTTAGCCTTAAAGAATAAATCAGGGCATAAATAAATGAGATCATCAGTGGCGGCTGGTGGAGTTTTCTGAGGGGAGGCTGTAAATTCAAAATATATTTATACTAAAAACCAGTCAAATGAATTCTGAGTTATCACAACAGTATATTTATATGAATGCCAAGAACAAAAAACATAATAAAAACAAACTGTCCAAATCTGTTTTGACCCAGAACTAAACTCTTAACTAAACTCTTAAATCTGTGATTAAACGAAAGCCTTTTAATCATCTTTAGAAATAATTAAATTAGGAATTAATGAGACCTTTCATAGGTTTTTTTTATTCATCTTTTACTTGTTATAGATTTAATTTTCTTATTTAGTTTCAGTCTGATTTGATAAGAAAGAATGTAATTGGCAGCATTGAATTATTCTTTTTCATAACCGCCGCTCTGGGTTCTTTTTGCAGAGAAGCCGAATGCCAGCCTGTTTTCCTGAAGCCCCCGCGCACTGTTTCTGCCCGATCGCCCCCCAGCGCCCAAATCCAGCCTCCCAGACCTCACCTCCCATTATGGCCCGAGAGGAAGCTGTTCAGATGCCTTCCAACGGCCAGCAGACTGCTGACGGTGGCGCAGGTCAGAGGTCAGCCCCTGACTGCCGCTGACCTTTCTGTCCTCCGTTGACCAGAGGCCTGCTAAAAACGCTGCCCCGCCTCTGCCTCGACAGAACTCTGGAAGCCGGTGTGCACTCCTCAGAACGTATGCCAGCTCGCCATCTGGTGCGACCAACAGCCAGGAGGAGGAGGCGCTGTTGGTGACTTTGACAGCCCCGCTGTCACAGAGGTGGGGCTTAAATAACATAAACAGTGTTGAGGAGGAGCAACTGAGGCTGAGCTGCTACCAACAGAGCGGCAAGTTACCTCGCCACTAAGTTTGCTGGATATTTTTCCGGGCGGCGGCGAGAAAAGCTCTGAACCTTCCGGACAGTCTGAGTCAGCTGATGCAGGCGAAGCGAGAGCGGCGAGCAGCTGGAGGGGGCGTCCTCAGACGCCATAAAGCGAGAGCGATAAGCAGTGA
>JAGKQL010000937.1:0-32884 GCA_018398635.1 Cyprinodon brontotheroides
CAAGGGTTCCAAAATTAGTCGAGTCCCCTGGGGAAGGTCAAGAGATGCTACAATATTACATTACTATACATTGTGATGTGATCTCTGAGGTATATGGAGGACCAAAATATACCATGAAATAATTGTATTTTAACACAAAACACAAAACGCATTTTTCTCCTTAAAAAACACAAACCTTATTTTTCTACTGGTCAGTTTGGAATGTAGATAATGTAGAAGAAACTATCTGACTGAACTTCAATGGGATTTTGGGCGATAGTTTCTGATTATGTTTATAAACAGTAAGACCTTTTCATTTCCACATCTCCCTCTCAACTGATTCAGATGGTAATAATAATAAAATGGGGATGCACGTCCATTGGATTTTTTGCGATATCCGATATGCGATATTTTAAAACTCATGTAGCCGATAACCAATGTAGAATACGGTGTTAAAGCGCGGACAAAAATAAGTAGTCGTGAAAATGAGTTTTGTTATCCATTTCTGACACTTTGAAAAAATAATATACTCAAATATATTTTCATATGCTGATATCGAAATAAATTTTAAAAGCCTTTGTGCTCGATCTATTTTACTTTTCAAAATCTGGTAAATTTCATGATTCTGTTACAAACTCTGCGTGATATTTTAAAACTCTTGTGAGATCTTGTTAGTAAAATAGATCGATACCACGTCAATATATCAACATATAAAAATATGGCAAAATTTCGTGAATTTTCGGGGGATTTCGTAGCATAACGATGACATATAGCAATATTTCATTAGTAAAAGAGATTGATATGGTGTTTTTAAATGGCAATATATCAGCATATGAAGATATTGTGATATTTTAATGTATTAATATTTTACACTCGTCTTTATAAGTTTTTGAGTCTGTAAAAAAGACGTTTTTGAGGAAGAAGAAGAAGTAGTTTTTTTTTTTTTTTTTTAGACTTTAGAAACTCAGAAGCTGATCAAATATCGGGTTAAATATCGGTCGGGTGGCCGATGTCCGATATTCAGTTTTAAGGCCGATACCGATAGGGGGGCGATTATATCGTGCATCCCTAATAATAATAATAATAATAGAACTTTATTGATCTTACATTGGAGAAATGTACCTCTGCATTTAACCCATCCCCTCGGGGAGCAGTGGGCCGCCATTGTTGGGCTCCTGGGGAGCAGCGTGGGGTTAAGGGTCGTGCTCAGAGACTAAGAGACGTAAAAGAAAATATGTGTTTCTGGGTAAAAGGAATCCAAGCTATAAATCCTCCTGAAGTGAAAGAATCCAGTAAAACTGGACTTTCCACAAATTTTAAATATGGAGTTAATTTTCCAATATTGTGGGAAGTAAAGAAATTGTTTCAGTAATGAAAAAACAAAATGCAAGAAGGAAATTAAACCTCGAAAAAACCTCCTAATCATAAAAATATTTTAATTGTAACTGATGTTTTCTCATATTTTATTTTTTGGACTTTTCTTTTCCAATTTTGTTTTGGAATAAAATTAAAAGAACAAAATTCACTCCATAGTTTAGCCTCTAGAAGCTTTTCCTGGGCTTATGGCCTCCAAAAGGTTACAGCCGTCCTGACGGCCAAACCTGTGACCTCAGCCTCAGGAAAAATGAGTAATGAAGGAGGAACAGGTTAAAGCTGCGTGACTAAGCCATGCCTTTTGGTTTTTAAAATCAGGACAATAAATAACCTGTGCAAACCCTACTATAGGAGGATTTTGTTAATCTGCACATTCAACTTAAAATCTATCGTATTTTTAAACATCTCTATGTTTATTATTTCCAGTTCGTCTGCACTGAGAGAAGGAAACGTTTGTTTGATTACTGCTGCAGCTCACTGATAGAAAAGAGGCAGCAGGGTTCTGGGAACAGAACACAGATTTAATGCAATTGTTTGTTCTGGATATTCTCTGTTCAGCTTGTTTGGATTCTATATTAATTCAAATCTATCTAAATAAATGCTTTAGATGGTTAAATAGTCATTAAAACACATGAAGGATGGATAAAAATGTAACTTTTTATTACCTTGCCAAACAAAGTATCAGACAATAACCCCATTTCCACTAACTAGCCTTTTAAAGAGATTTAAAGAGATCCGAGCTCAGTAACCGAGATAACTGTGAATGTAAATGGCACGCAGACCTGAATCGGACCGCGCCAGACACAACCGAACCGTGCTAACATGCTACTAGTTCATCAGTAGGGCTCGGCCCGGTTCAGTTCTGGCTCGGTTCTCATATAACAAAGAGCACATGAGGAGAACGCTTCATCTCCTTACAGTCAACCTCCATTTCAGACATTCATAAAGATAAGATTTCCAGTGATGATTCTGCTTAGCAGTGATGATCTGTCATTGTTTTGTTTCTCTAACCCCTGATTAGACTATCGTTTACAATGCATTATCCACTTCCCAAAAAGCCTTGACTCTGTCAAAGTAAATTCACCATCTTAGCCTGACTCTCAGCAAACAATGAAATATCACAATTATAAGCAAACTACCTGAATGTTACGAGCGCCGCCATGTTGGTTTTGCTTGTGTACCTCTAGAGAGGAACCGTGCTAGTATTGATGTGTAAATGGCTGTAAAAGGAACTGAGCTCTGCATAGGTAAAGCTTAGGGCTGACACTGTGCCAATTTCTGCCCTTTTCATGCCGACTTTCCAGTTGTCGCGAGAATTTTTCACTCTACCGGCGCGACTTTCAGCGCTTGATGCGTGCGATGGGTGTAGTGTTACGAAGAGGGGGTAGCGAGGGGCAATCAGCTTCTCCCGACCACCTCCCCATCAGGAATCGTGAGGTCTGGGAGAAAATCAAACATGTTTGAAATTCAGTCTTGGGCAAATCGCTCATTGCGCAAATTAGGTTTCTTACTTTACTTCCACTAAGATGTAAACACAGCAGCATGGCGGCGGTGCAGTGAGTGAAATGGAGTTCTTTCTGTCAAATTGACAGACCATAGTAGCCACGTTTGCTCAGCCATGTCTTTGTCTAAATATGTCGCCTTTACTTTTTAGGGCTTTCAGCACAAAATTGCACAAATTGCCACAGCAGCGTGTTTCTCTCTAGTGAGCTTCATATTCCTCTTCTACTCATTTGGCTTCCGGATAGACAAGTCAGAATAGCGCCATCTCACTGCGGAGCTGAGTCCAACGTGGTTTTTAGACGTACAGTGTGAGCAGGTAGGTCGCATCAGAGCGTCGGGTCGCACAGTGAGAGAACAAACATTGTGAGCTGTGAACTTTTAAACCCTGCGGTTTGGTCGTACAATGTGAGCTGTAGCTGCGTGCAACAATTGAAAAAGTCGTACAGTCTATTCCCGGCTTAACTGATCCAAGCTCGGTGCAGACTCTGCACAGTTAGCTTTTCAGGGTAGTGTAAATGGGGTAAATGAAAGAGGTTAGCGAAAGCTTTCCATGACGATGTGTTATTTTTACAAGACGCCACCATTCTCATGCTTTTAATTGAAATGCTCAACTGAATATATGAGGAGAAATGTTGTCAGAATGCCAAGTGGTCAGAAAATAATTAGTAACTGTTAAGTCTTAGTGTGAGATTCAAGCATCCAGCATCATGAGGTTAGCGAAACATCTTTTTTTATTGATTCTCTTCTAGAGAAATAAAAGCTAAAGGATAAAACATTGTTTAAAAAACAGTATCTTTAACCATTTTGCTACATTTTCCTCCCCTTTTATATATTTGTTAACCTCTGTGGCTGTTTGCTTCTTTCAGTAGGAGATGTGTGCACAGCTATTGCTGCCAAGTGTTTCCTTATTGTTTCCCTTTGAGAGATTCTCTGTTCTCCTCACTTTTGATGCCACACGAGTCGTGTCCTGCAGCTTTGGGTTCATTTCATGAAGCAGGTTTACAGAAAACTCTTAAGTTGTCTAAACCTGAAAACAGGGAAACTCTGACTTTCCCAGTTCAAAAAGAGATTTTCCTCAACCTCTGTATCTGTCACCATAGTAACATCCTCCTCAGAGCTAACCTGGTCGGTAGCAGGTTTACTTCAGTAACCTCAGAGTCTGCTCTGTCATTCATTTATTTTCTGATTTAGTCAGATTTTTGTTGTAGTTTTGTTCATACCGAGGGTCATTAAAAGTCATTCAATTATTTTTTTTTCAACTAAGGCCTTAATTGGCATTAAAATTCATTAAATGTGATTATTGTGGCATTTAAAATGCTTTATTTAAAAAAAAAAAAAACAATTTCATCAGATATATTATATATTTAAGCAGAACTGTTGATCGTAAAGCTGTATGTTCGGAAAAAAAAGCTCAAGGCAGAGAAAAAGCCAGAGGATGGGAAAACGCTAATTTCAACAAAAGTAGCTGAAAAACGAGGAATTCTGGTCATGGCTGCAGCCTGTCGACGGTAAAGATGACGAAGGATTTCTTCGTGTTTGACGAGGATCTTATTAAAGTATGATCGGCACTTTTTCAGAGAATGAAATATTTATAGGGAGAGGATTTTACAGCTCAGTTGACAGGAGATGAGATTTCTTGTTTTTGGTTTGTCTAATATGAGCGAGATGCAGATCATTTTAGTTATATTTACAGTACATGAAGAACTACTAAAAATATTTCCAGATTGCAAGTCAATAGATTAATTAATTCCTGTGGGGGGAAGAGGAATTACTTTAGGGTTAGGATTAGAAATCACTCGATAACATCCTAATGAGCCTACTGGCACCATCTATGGGCCTTATAGCTGTTTATAACGGCCATTTGTCTGCAAACAGACACTTTACTGTGTAAAAGAAGACTCAATATGAGGAGGGACCCATTATGATCCACAGGCTCTGTATATTAGAAAAACCTTTTTATTCTTCATCCTGACCTGACGCCAGAAGATTTCACCTAAATAGTTACATTGATCTACAACCATTCAAGAAATCATCCTGTAATATTTCCATGGTAACAGCCTCTATGGCAAGCCGAGATGATATCTACTATTTTTACTGAATATGTATTCCTTATACCTGAAACAAAAATTTTTTTCTTTGTCTAAATGACCATTTCACACAAAATGACATTCTCAACATCTAGAATAAACATTCTGGACATCTAGAAATTAATTTCAGATCTCCATATTCCTAATATTACTGGTCAGCATTTGTATTATTTTAACTATAAAAAAATGTTTTTCAGATATGATAGATTCATTTTCAGTCAAGCTGATAAATGTCAGAACGGCCATTTAAAATGTGTCAACATTTCTAGATATATAAAACTTAACTCTTACCAGTATAATTTTGTTTTTTCTTATTTACTTTCTAAAATTCTGTTTCTGCAACAAAAATGTAATTTACTAAATATATTATTACAGTTAGATCTAGGAGTGTGATTTTGATCAGGAAGAATCTGATTTAAGTGATCTACAAATGGAACAAGAGAGAGGAGTGCTTTTAATAAATGTAAAAACGGCCTGCCATAGCCCACTTCATATAAACTTACGCATATTAACTCGAGCAACAATCTTCTCCTTCGCCACCTTCCTCTCCTTTGTAACTGTAGCGCTGTTTCTCTGTCTTTTAAACACATTCTCCTTTTTTATTTAATGTTATTTTGCATTTCTACATAAAAATCTCTAGTTCCAGTCGGGTGAAATAGGCCCTTCCTGTTGCCTGTTGTCATGGTGACTCATTTAATCGGTCCTCCACTGATAATGACTTTTCATACTTGTTGCACACGCATTTAACTGAGTGGACCTAGTTAAAATTGATTGAACTAAATGAAAGCAGCCATTGTGAAACCGAACACTCAGAATTCCCGACTTTAGGTGAGATCAATTTAGAGTTGAGGATTTGAATCTGAATTTGTTAAACTTGCTTCATGATACGGACCCCTGCTGTGTAATCTGTCTATAAATTCACCTGACTGATCCTTTTGTGTTAAACTGTTGTGTTTGCTAGAGACAATGAAAAATTCAGAGGCAGCGAAGGACTGACTCTGACTTATGCATCTATCATGAAGTTTCTAAAATAGAAAATGTTTTCATGTTAAGAGTAACTTGCAGTTGATGTAACCGGATGTGCGTCGTAAGATATGTAAAAAATTTGTTTTAATTTATGAATGCCATGATGGCATCGGCGATGAATAATGTTGATATGTAATAAAAACAACTTTGCAGGGGTTTAAGTGTGCAAAAGTCTCAATTTTTTTTACAAATCTCCCCTTTGTGTTACACCTCGCATATGGAGTGAATATTGGATCCTCGTTATTATTGAAAGCAAAGCAACATCTTTTGTAAAATGGAAATTTGATTTAAAAAATGTAATTTAAGAAGTTATCTCCAATACAAAAACTTATTTAGTCAAAAGAATTGGGGGCTGTTGTCCTAGACTTAACTTTTTTTTATTTTTATATTTCCAAATGTTTTTATTTTTTAGATTTCTCTTTGCTAGCCTGCCACCATCACTACCTCTGGTCCCAAAGAGACGCCTCAGGTCACCCTCACTGGACTCCCATCATGATGAAGTGCTTCGAAAGGTTGGTTAAAAAACACATCGCCTCCAGTTGCCTACCTAAAGTATTGTAAAATGATCAACGACCACTAGGATAAACTCATAGCCACCACGTAAGCGTCTCCAAATGCAAGTAGTCGCATGCACACCAACCTAGGGGTGAGCTTTCTGATGTGATACTTCCTATCGCCAACACCAGTAACTGGCTTCTTTGACTTATGCATGGACATTTCTAGTGATATGGTCTTCGCATTTCTTTAAGCAAGAATGGCCAATAATAGAATCTCTGGCAAGGTTCAGGGACCCTTTTCTGTGCCAACGCGGAGCTATGTCATTGTGGAGTTTCTTCAAGACAAGGTCTTTGTACTTGGCGGGGAGCACCAACTGCTTTCTGCCATTGGCACGCCTGTACAGAATACCATTTTCAAAACGAGCTTTCCCATTCATGGAACAGTCTTTTAGTGGCTCCACTCGGGCTGCTTTCCAGATATCATCAGTTAGGGTGTACCTGCCTCTTTCAAGCGTAATCATTCCACTGATGGTTTTGTCTCGCACGTTAAAATTCCATAAGCTCATCATGACTGATTTCTCTCAAGTCATCAAAGAGGAGTGAGACGGGTCAGCTTTGGGGAGTTGATGTTCAGAGTTGCAACCCAGGCTACGCCTTTGTGCTTGGCTACCTTATCCTATCCCAGACTGCTCGAACCACATCTGCAGAACACTCTTTGGTGCAGGATTCACTGCACGCTTTTAATGTAGCCTAAAGGAGACGTGACAGTGTGTCAGCTGCCTTCATATATTAGAGTTTCCAGGTCTGTACTTTATGTCAAATCTAAAGTCTGAGAGTTCTCCAACCCACCAATGGCCGACAGCGCTAGCTTTCGCTGTGGTCATAACATAAGTAAGAGGATTAAGTTGTCTGTATATTGTGAAGTGAGGCATAGAACAGGTAATCTATGAACTTTTCACACACAGCCCACTTCAGGGCAAGGAACTCCTGTTTTCCACTGTGCAGATGGTAGTTTCCTGCTCAGCTGCAGTTAAAGTCCTAGACCTGCACTCCACTACTCTCAACTTGCCATCCTGGTGTTGGGAAAGGATTGCACCCAGCCCCTGGTCAAAAGCATCTGTGTGTAACAATGCAAAGGTGCATTTAAGTTGGGGTATGCCAAGCACAGGGGGTTAACAAGGAGAGAAAATAAGTGGTCAAGGGCTTGTTGAGGTTCGGCAGTCCACTCCACAGGTGTCCTGGACGGTAGTTGTCAGGACCTTTTTGCCATTTCTACAGCTGCTTGTCCTGGCTTCACTTGTAGTAGTTCATAGATGGGTTTTAAATCCTTGAAAAGTCCTGATGTAAGAGTCGTAATAGCCCAGGAAACCGAGAGCTTCCTTACATCTCCAACTGTCTGTGGTGTGTCCTGGCTAATGATCGCGACTGCATCCAGGTCTTTTGGGATCAATCTCACTCCTTGAGCTGACACAAGGCGCACCCACGATCTCACCTCCCTCGCCTAAACAGCTCACACTTTTCAGGTCTTAGCTTTACCCCGTGTCTTTGAAGTGCTCGAAGTACTTTGCGGACCCCTTCCACATGCTCATCAAAGGTTTCCGCATAGTAAAGCACATCATCCAGGTACGGGAGACAGCAGTCATCTCTCAAGGGACCTAGCATACTCCGCTGGAAGGCTGCGGGGGCGTCTGAGAGGCCAAATGGGATACGGACCCATTCGTACAGTCCCTAGGGAGTAATGAAAGCGGTGAGGGGTTGAGAGTCTTTGGCAACGAAACCTTGATGGTATGCTTTTCCTTGGTCGAGGATGCTGAACCAGGAATAGCCACCAAGGGTGTCAGTCAGGTCTTGTATCCTAGGTAAAGGATGTCGATCAGGGATGGTTTTCTGATTCAAGAGACGATAATCTATGCAGAGGCGGAGTGTACCATCCTTTTTCCTGACACAGACCACTGGCGCAGCATAAGAGGACTTTGACTTGACAATCCAGCCTTTCAACAACAAGTCTTGCACATACTCTTTCACCTCTTTAAACAGTGGCTTGGACACATGATGGGTTTGCCTGCCTGAATGAAGTTCACCAACAGCTCCACCTGATCCACAGAGGCAGATATGGAATCAGAGAGGAGTGTGGTGAGGGCTGGAAGAAACTCTGTTTGTCTATCCTGAACCACCTCCTCTAGCACATTGAATCCCAGGATTGGCCTTTCAAGGTTGATGCTACTGATGAGGAAAGGCACCATTATAGACTGACTAAGAGCAGAATTTCCGGCGAAGCTGACTGAGATGAGGACCCATCCATCAAAAGGAAGGACTCCTCCGTTCACAGCTTGTATTTCCAGCTCTTCATCATAAAAGATTTCACTGAAGGGCCTCACCGGTGCATCCGGTATGTACCTCTTCTTCCAGCTTTGATCAATCATGCTCACTTGAGCTCCGGTGTCTAACAGAGCATCAACTGTCAAGCCGCTCAGGTCACATCGTGCGAGGGCTTTGGCACCTATGAACTTGGCTAGGCGCCTGCTTGTTTGAGTGGGCAGGGAAAGGGGGAATTGGGGATCACTTACATTGTTTACTTTAGGTCTTCTATTCAGCAAACTCTCCCTCGCATGAAACTCAGAGCTGGATACATTGTACTTAACACTGTGGGACTGAACACAAGACCCGGTCACTGGTTGTCCCGTTGCAGCGACTGGCTCCAGTTTTCCTGACGCTTCGGGTTCTTTAGGCAGCCTACTGCTCTGTGGCCATTTTCACCACAGTACAAACAGTGAGTGCAACCTGGGAGGTTCTGTGCGAGGCAATTAGCACAGCTATTTGACTTGGGTTTCGTTCGTTCCACTTGAGCTTTGTAGTGCTGGCAGGGCTTGGAGCTGTGAATCTGCTGCGACCGTTGCAGTTGCTCAACTTTAGTCATTAACTCTGCTACCTTTTCAGTTAACAGCTGAAGTGCATTAGCCTTTGGCTGTTTATCTGGAGTATCTTTCTTTGCACCATTACCTTGTGCAGCTGCGACTTCAACCTCCACTAGTTCAGTGCTATGCACACTTACACACGTCCCTTTTCCGCGACCATAAAGAGCACCCGTACTAAAGCGCAGTCTCGGTTATGTGTGCGCTTTTCTGTGATAGCTACACACATAAGGCGCACGGACTATAGGTGTTTTATATCTGAGTACACATGTCCTCTGGTGGATTTTCCCACTTAAAGCATATTAAAACTACTTTATTCCCACTGATCACAGCAAATATGGCTGCAAGGTGTATTTATTACAAAGTATTATTCAAACCTGGGAGGCTGGACGTGAGAGACACATCGCGCTGATGACACAGGGCTGCGATTACTCCTCTGATACGAGTTTATTGAGCAGCATAAATTAACTTAAAATCCTGAAACCTGCCAACAGAATATATTCTGACTTTTATTATCCTGCTGCCTGCGGTTTGAGATTATTTAGATGAAAAACACCTGCCAGCGGCCGCGGTGAAACCGCGAGGAGGCGACCCGACCAGAGGCTGCTGTTGAGAAGGGATTCCTGCACCAATATACCGCTGGTATGTGGGTGTCTGAGCGCCTCCCTCCGACAGAAATAGTATAGGCAGGATGATAATCTGGATAGAACTGACTGCAATTATTAAGTTTTCAGGTGGACTTTCTCACTTAAAAAAAACTACTTTATTCCCACAGATCACAGCAAATATAGCTGCAAGATTTAGATTATTTAGATGAAAAAACACCTGCCAGCCGCCGCGGTGAACCCGGAGGAGACCCGGCTGCAGAGGCTGTTGTTGAATTAAGTTTTCAGGTAGAAAAATAGAGCGGGAGCAAAAGTGAGTATGATTGTGCTTTATTCATGCATTTATTACAGAGTATTAATCAAACCCATCAAAGTCCTCATCCTCTGTTTCTGAATTAAACAGCTGTAAGCTAAATCAGACATGCCAGTTTACCCCCTTCTTCGCTGTCAGAGTCACTTTCCGTGCCGTCGCGGCTCCTCAGAAATGATGCCGGCTTTGCTTGAAAGCTTGAACAACAGTGCCAGCGAACCGCGTTAGTTCAAGCATCTACAATCCATCCGCAAACGGTGGGCGTGAACTTGCCCGGCGCTGCCTTCCACTTTTCGATGAAACTCAGGGTCTCCGTGTATCATCCATAAGCTTCCCACGCCGCCAGTTTTACTTTGAACGGCCGGGTTCACACACTGATGTCGAAATGCGTTGAAGGTCCTTTAATCGAACCTCGAGGAATAACAATAGCGAGCACAGCAAGCAATTTCTTTCACCATCTTTTTCACATCAGCTGTGAGATGGGCACGCATGGGAGTATCACAGATGGCTGTAGCGATGGTGATGCGATGCGGGAAAAACAACCTGAGATGCTCCTTACATACACACCTCCCCTCAGCCAAGCTTCTCATCATCCATCCAGCCTTTCGACATTTACCTTAATAACGACTCCAGCTGGAAAAGTCTCTTTAGGCAAAGATTTTCTTTTAAAAATCAAAGGCAGCAGTTTCTGTCCATTTGCGTGGCAGCCAAGCACAACAGTAAACGACGCCTTTTCATACCCCGTTGTGTGTATCGCTACAGTGCTGGTCCCCTTCTTTCCACCGTGCAGGATTCAACGGGATGTCGAAAAGTGAGCGAGCACCTCGCCCATGTTGGTAATGTGGCTTAGCTGGATGACTTTGTCAGCGATGTGTTTGCTGCAGAAGGAGTGGAAGCTCGCCAGCTTTTCATTATAATCCGCCGGACGTCGCTGAGCAACTGTAGTCCTGGTCCGATGGAAAAATTGCACCGTTTCATAAAACGGAAGCAACGCCACGATGGACCTCCTTGAAAATTTTCAATTTTCATTTCTTCTAGCTTTACTGCTTTTAAGTCAACAGGACCGCTGGAAACGCTGGCCCCACTCGCTCTTTGCTCCACTCCATCCACCGGCCGAGTCTTTCCTCCAACACGTGGGCCACCTCGCCTTTTGTCCATGGGAAACTCAGCTGGGCGCTCTTCTTCACCTGTCGGAGTTCGTTTTCCAGCTTCCTCCACTTGCGAACCATCGACATTTATCTTGAATTCTCTCGCAGCTGCTCAATTTCCATGTTCCTCTCTCGTAGCTGATAGCCTGCAGTTTAAACTGGGCTTCATAGGCGTGTCTCTTTGCCATTTTAGGGTTGTTAAGACAACAATGTTCTACATAAAGCACATACCTGTTCTTTTATACACAAGCCACGCCCACACTTCCCCCTTTAAAGTTCTCATATACTCATGGTGGTCTCTAACAACGCCCGCAGATAGGGCGCGACCAAGTAATCCATAGGGCGCACCCCACATTTTGAGGGAAAAAAAAGACGTTTATATGCGCCTCGATAGTCGTGGAAAATACGGTACTTGTTTCTGTTTAACGTCTGACCCCAAACGTCTCTGTCGTTCATTCTCTGTGCTTGTTATCTTCATCATTTGTTTCAAAATTTCTTCATCAGACACACTGCTATCAGAAAGTAATGGTTTAAGTTCTCTGCGTATGTCATTATGTTTGTGGCTAAGTCCTTGATATATGGTGTGTAGGAAAATGTCTTTGACTGTGTTCGAATTGTATTTCACTTCCGTGTCAGCATGTTTTGAGGCAAACAGTATATTTTGTTTCAGACCTATGACTACGCCTCCAGATATACCACCTTGTAAGTATTTCCTTTCCCCACAGGAATTAATTAATCTATTTACATGTAATCTGGAAATATTTTCATTAGTTTTCATGTACTGTAAAATATAACTAAATAAATATAAAATGATCTGTCTCTCTCATGTTAGACAAACCAAAAAAAAAGTAATCTCATATCCTGTCAACTGAGCTGTAAAATCCTCTCCTTATAAATATCATACATATACATAGATACAGTGGGGCAAAAAAGTATTTAGTCAGCCACCAATAGTGCAAGTTCTTCCACTCAAAAAGATGAGAGAGGCCGGTAATTTTCATCATAGATATACCTCAACTATGAGAGACAAAATGAGAAAAAAAAATCCAGAAAATCACATTGTTTGATTTTTAAAGAATTTATTTGCAAAATATGGTGGAAAATAAGTATTTGGTCAATAACAAAAGTTCATCTCAATACTTTGTTATATACCCTTTGCTGGCAATGACAGAGATCAAACGTTTTCTGTAAGTCTTCACAAGGTTTTCACACACTGTTGCTGGTATTTTGGCCCATTCCTCCATGCAGATCTCCTCTAGAGCAGTGATGTTCTGGGGCTGTCGCTGGGCAACACGGACTTTCAACTCCCTCCAAAGATTTTCTATGGGGTTACAGGATCTGGAGACTGGCTAGCCTACCCAGGACCCTTGGAAATGCTTTCACGGCCACTCCTTCGCACCGGCTACGGAAGTGCTTTGGGATCATTGTCATGCTGAAAGACCATAGAAGACGTTTCATCTTCAATGCCTTAAGCGATGGAAGGAGGTTTCACCTTCAAAATTTTGACCTTACTATTATGGGCCCCCATTCATTCTTCTCACACCTGATCAATGGGCCCTGGTCCCCTTTTTGAAGTAGAAACAGCCCCAAAGTGACATGATGCAGCCTAAAATCCCCCATGCTTCACTGTAGGTATGGTGTTCTTTGGATGCAATCCTTGAAGTATCTCCAAACACGATGAGTAGAGTTTTTTACCAAAAAAGTTCTATTTTGGTTTCATCTGACCATATGATATTATGCCCTCCCAGTCATCGTCTGGATCATCAAATGCTCTCTAGCAAACTTGGGGCTTTGGGCCTTGACATGTACCCCAGCTTAAGCAGGGGGACAATGTCTGGCACTGCAGGATTTTTGAGTCCCTGGCGTGGTGTGTGTACACTGATGGTAGCCTTTGTTACTTTGGTCCCAGCTCTCTGCAGGTCATTCACTAGGTCCCCCGATTATTGGTTCTGGGATTTTACTCACCGTTCTTAGGTAGGAGCCCCAGATCGGGAAGATTATCCAGTGGTCTTGTATGTTTTCCATTTTCTAATAATTTGGTCCGGTTTGATTTCTTCACACACCAAGCTGTTTACCTATTGCAGATTCAGACTTCCCAGCCTGGGTGCAGGTCTATAATTTTGTTTGGTGTCCTTTGACAGCTCTCTAGTTTTGGCCATGGTGGAGGTTTAGAGTGTGACTGTTTGAGGTTGTGGACAGGTGTCTTTTATACTGATAATGGGTTCAAACAGGTGCCATTAATGAAGGTAGCGGGTGGAGGACAGAGGAGCCTCTTACAGAAAAAGTTACAGGTCTGTAGAGAGCCAGAAATCTTGCTTGTTTGTTATTGACCAAATACTTATTTTCGACCATAATTTTCAAATAAATTCTTTAAAAATCGAGACAATGTGATTTTCTGAATTTTTTCTCATTTGTCTCTCATAGTTGAGGTATATCTATGATGAAAATTACCGGCCCCTCTCATCTTTGAGTGGGAGAACTTGCACTGTTGGTGGCTGACTAAATATTTTTTGCCCTACTATATACAGAAGATCTATATGTGTATATATATTTTTATCTCTTTTATTTTTATCATTATTATCTTGTGTTTGTTGTATGTGTTTTGTATATATATATATAACTGTAACTGGGTGTAAAAAGTTATTTCCCTCTGGGATTATTAAGTATTTCTGATTCTGATTTAATACTCTGTGAAAAAGTGCAGATCATACTTCAATGACCACCCACACCCCCACCATGGACTGTTCTCCCTGCTGCCCCCTGGGAAAAGACTTCACATCATCCAATGCAAGTCCAGCAGATTTTGCAACACCTTCTTCCCCACCGCCATAAGACTGCTGACCTTAGAAGAAAAAACTCTAAATCATGTCACAGACTCAGCATCACACTGATGACACTAAACTAAAATACTGCATATTTGCAGCACATATATTAATGCTCTGAACTTCCATATAAATGCTTTTTTGCACCATGTTTTTTTATTCCTTCACTGTTTACATTTGATCATTGCTGTACTTTATGGAATGGAAATTTTCATTTACTGTCTGAATAGCTGTACTAAACAAAAAAATGTGGTTTTGTATACAATCTATGTTTGCGAAATGACAACATAAGTTGTCTAAATCTAACATCCAGATGTGACAATCAGTGAGCTGAGAGGAGGACACACACTCCTTATTTACTACATATGTCTTCTATAAGAGTTTAAATGTGTTTCTTCAACATGATGTGGAGAAAGCTGTATTGGTTCAGATGACATTGCTTGTTTAAAATTGTATAAATGAAGAGAAATGTATTATATAAAGTACGGAAGCCGAAACAGTTATGGATTCTTAAGAACAAAGATGGTGCAGGCACTGCACGGTGGAGGAGGAGTTACTTGAACAACTGGGGAGCAAAAAGCGGTGCTCATCTGTCCGAGAAAGGTCAGGTAACTGGAGTTACACTATATAGTCTTGGCTCTATATAGTGAGTCCGAAAAACGTACGGAAAGTGGACATTCAGACATAATAATAATAACTAGAAAAAGCTGTTTAAGCGCGAGAAATCAGCAAAGTGGAAATGCTTTTGCTAAAACGAAATAATAAAAATTAGCAAAAGAAACTGCAAGAAGGAAAAGAAGCACAAATTAGTTGAGGAACATATGAACATGTGATAGGAAGTCATCAGAAACTTCGAACTGCAGAAAACATTTGAATCATCTGAAGATTTTGTAGGGTAGAATCATTTTGCAGTAAAATGGTAGAAACAGACTCATCTTAAAAGCTGCACAGCCAAACCATACATGATATCAAAAAAATTCATAAATGTGGGCACTAGAAGGGTCTAAATGTAATGTCTCCCAAGTTTCAAGAAAAAGTTCTAAAGAAATTTTGAAGGGGTCCACCTACTTTCCAGAAACATGTCAGGCATGTTATGAATTAGCAGCATACAGAAAAGCTTAAATTCCTGTCCAAAAAGAGAGCAGAATGAAGCCAAGTTCACAGCATAGGCTGAAAAGTATTAAATCAGCTGAATCAGAAAAGAAATTATAATGAAAAACTTGAATCTTAGTGGTTGAAGAAAAAAATAGTAGCTTAAGGATGGGAAGTAAAATGCTGAGGAAGATGGTATTGAATAAGTATCAAAATTTTGAAATCATATGTGGAAATGTCAAACCTTGGCAAAACAATTTGAAATGATTTAAAATGTGTCGGTTGATCAGCATAAAGAAAACAGTGTCATCATTTGAGGATTGAAAATCTACCAAACCTATGTGCAAGACTGACCATGAGAAGCAGAGTAAGGATAGAGAGAAGAAGCTTATAGAAAGAGAGCCAATACCACTTAAGGAGCTGAATTTATCAAAAACGTAGGCTGCATGTTACGAGGTTAGCTGATGCTTTATTACAGTGTAAATCTTAGAACCTGATTAAGAAATATGCACTGAGGTGTGTGGTCAACAGGCCTTGGTAGTGTATTTTGAAGAAATTGGTTGACTTTGGGTCATAGCTACGAGCCATACGGCACAATGAATGAGTGTGTGTAAGGAAGAAGAGCTTTTATTTTGTAGAGTTCCTTTAGTCTTATTTCAAAAGTCCATCATGTATGTGTGTCAAGGGAAGGGTCATGCCCAGCAGTGATATAGCATCCATTTCTAAATATGAAATCACTGGTTTTCCATGTTATTGGGTGAATAGATGCTGCATTAGAGCGTAAATGGGAGACTTTTATTGTGAAATTCGCTCTGGGGTATGTTTTGAAAAGGTCCCTAGAGTCTAATAGAAACAAGCTGGTAGAGTTTGGGTCATAATGCTGACCATTTGCATCAATTACGCACACTGAGTATAACATAGGAGGCTTTTTATTTTGTAAGGTCACTGGGTCTTATTTTGAAAGTCTAGCAGGGTGTATGTGTTGAGAAAAGGGTCAGAACCAGCAATGATACTTGATGACTTTCAATCATTAAATCACTCTTTTTCCACTGTTATTAGGAAAGGAGGATGAGAGTGGCAGTGGGGGGCTTTTATTTTGAAATTTGCTGTGGGGTGTAATTTTGAAAACCCCCTTTAAGTGTAATCTAAAAAGTGGTTGAGTTTGGGTTATAATGTTCAGCCATAGGCTGGGAGAAAAAATATAGGGTTTAATGTACTAGGAGCTTTTTATTTTGAAGGGTCCACAGTCTTATCCTTTGAAAGATCTATCGAAAGGATTTGCGTGTTTGTGAAGGGAAGGGTCATGGCCAGTAGTCATATTGTATCCCATTTTCAAATATTAAATCAGTGTTGTCTCCCCTCATTAGTTTAAAAGATATTTGTTGCAAAGTGGCAGAGGTAAAATCCCTTTGAAGCTTGGTTACCTTGACAACGCTTAATGAGCCTGTCAGTGAAAGAGAGAAAAGCGCATCACTTTCGTTTCTTTCCTCTCAGGCTTTTTTGAATGGGAATATCAGCTCAGAACAAACGAGGTGCTGAAGACAAACCGTAAATGGTATCTAAAAAATTTTTTCAGTCTAAGCAACAGCTATCCTTTGTCTCCAATTGGGATAATGTTCATGGCTGTAGCTCATTCACAGCCTTAATGGGAAGGAGAAATATAAAGGTTTGTAAATCCTGCTGGTCTCATTAAATAACATGGAGTTCCATGGTAGAACAGAACTCCCTAAAGCAAAACTTCCCCTGCGAACAAACGAGCGGTGAGCCAAAACCGTAAAAGGTATTCAAAAAATTCTTTCACTGTTGGCGTCAGCCATCCTTCGGCTTCGACTGTGCCAACTTTCATGTTTCTACTAAAAATTATTTGGCCACGGTGACGATGTAAAAATTTGCATTTTCTGAGTTTGAGGATTTTTCTCAGAATCAGCGTTTTCCTATGCCCGAACAAGTCAGCTAAACAGCTAAACCATAAATGATATTGAAGAAATTCCTTCAATGTGAGTGCTAGAAGGTTCTGAAGATGTTGTATACCAAGTTTCATGTTAGTACATCAAATAGTTAATAAATGGGAGCGATACTGAAAATATGTATCTCTTTTTGGATTTTGTCTGTGATTTTTTGGAAAATCTCTCATTGGATTTCTATTGGGGAAGTGTGGACTTCTTCATGGTCTGGGCCAAACTGTCGGAAAACCGTAAATGCCACATAAATTAGGGTTATATTTCCTGAATCCTGATAAAAATCCCTACGTTTTGATGTATAATTTATTTCAATTGAGTTAAAAATGAGGGACTGAGAACAATTTGTTCGGAAAAACCAGAAACAACTCAAAAGCTAGAACGCGCACTCTAGCAGTTGAAAAATTCCGTCCATAGACTTCCATTATAAATCTGAAAATCTTAAAATTTTCTTTTAAGTTTTGAAGCTTCACTGAAGCAAAACTGTAAAAAGTTAGCAAAAAACTGAGTTAAACAGTAATAGCAGAAAAGATAGGAAGCAACATTTTAAAAGTTGAATGGGTGTTTCTAGCTAGAAAGTATGCTGAAGTAGTTAAAAGAGTCGAAGATGATAAAGTTTTATTTGAATTTTTTGCTGAAATCTAAGAATTCTACATGCATTTCAATGGGACACAAAAAAAGCATGAAAAAGCAGAATATCAGCGAAAACTACAAAAATATCTTTACCAAAAGCACATAGCACAATTCTGCTGGAGACAAGCTGAGCGTTTTGACCAAAATTAGGTTGAAATAGGTTGAAAACTTCTTGAGGACTAGTTAAGTTAGAGTCAGAAAAATTTGAAGTGAACAACAACTAGAGTGGGGAAAAGCGTTTGACATGAGAAAGGCCCGAAGTAGAACAGTTACAACTAGAACAATATGTTTCACTAAGTCACGCAAAGTCAGGAAATAAAATTGAGAGAAGGAAAAGAAGCACAGAGGCCAGAGGAACATATATGAACATAATGAAAGGAAGTAATCAGAAACTTCAGAACTGCAGAAAGCATTTGAATCATCTGAAAGATTTTTTGTAGGGTAGAATCATCTGGCAGAAAAATAGCAGAAACAGACTCATCTTAAAAGCTGGCACAATCAAAACCATACATGATATCAAAAAATGTCTTTAAATGTGGTCACTAAAAAATGTATACATGTAAGTGTCTCACAAGTTTCTAGAAAAAGTTCTAAAGAGAATCACTTACGGCACCTTATATCCAGAAACATGTTATGACTGAAGCTTATTTTTCAAAGTTAGAAAAGCTTGAGATTCCTGTGACAGAAAGAGAGCAAGAATGAAGCAAAAGTTCACAGCATCTTGCTGCAAAAGTATTAAATTAGCCCCAGAATTGAAAATAAACTAAAATCAGAAAAACTTGGAATGTGATTCCCATCTGGTAGAAGAAAAAATGAGTGGTATAATTTGAGAAGAGTCAGGATTGGTGGGAGCCAGTCACAAAATGTTGAGGAAATAGGTATTGAATAAGTATCAAAATTTTTTATCCATATTACGCAGAATTAGTCCAAGACTTTCATACCAAGGAAGGAATGTTTTTAACATGATTTAGCGTCATATCAAAACTTTCATGCATGAAATAAGTTTTCCATAAATTGGGTATGAATGTATTTCAATTATAAACCTATATTTACATTTGTCTTTCCATAAGGCAGAAGGAAGGACAGAGAGAGAAGCTAAAAAAGCTAGAAAGAGGCTAATCACAATCTTAAGGCTCAGCTGAATTTATCAAAAATATAAGAACTTTATTTTCACAAAAACTCCTGAATCATATTTTGAAATCTAACGGAAGAGGTTGCCCATTGAAAAAGTCAAGACCAAGCAATGATACCTGACCAACTTTCCCGATATCACCAAATCCACAGGTCCCATTGCACTCCCTAGCAATGTGAGCTTCTTACCCAAGAAACATCGTGGGTATGTTTAGAAGAAGTCAGGTCTAATTCCAGTTACAACATAAATAATTTAGAACGTATACTTAACAAAATATATGATCATCATAGAGGCTTTTATTTGGTGGAATGAATATTCTTGAGATCTCCGGGGTTGAGTCCATAAAGGAAGGTCATTGGATGATCTGCCATCCTTATAATGTTAATCATTGTTATAGAATCCGTCAGAATAATATATAAAGTGGCGGAGGTAGGCATTCCATGGCCCAGTTGCTGGGGATAGGGCCGAATATTTTAAATAACTAATTTTTTCTACTGGAACAAAAACCGAATACTTTACGTGATATCTCAAATCAGGGCTGACATGTTCAAATAATGGAGGTCCAGCGGCAGGGCAAGAAAGTCACAAAAAGAATCCCTAAAGTTTGCGTCGCCAAATGTTCCACTCCTACTGCTTCGTCCATTAAATGTAAATTATTACTGGTGAAGTACTGTGGTAATAAATTCTTGGCAAGTCTTATTTTGGCGGGGAATTCAATTATGGGGATTTTCATCCGGCCCATGGCGGCATCACGGTCAGACCCAGCAGTGATACTCGCATTCGTCGCGTCAATCATTAAGAAACTCTTTACCACCTTTTGAAAGCAGAGTAGATGAAATGGCACGAGAGAGGCTGGTGACTGAGGAATTTGAACATGGGATTCTGGAATGAAAACAGGTTTGATGCCGACTGGTAAGAATGATGAGCATGGGAGCTGTCCTTGGAAATCTGTTTGGCTCAATGGCGTTTGATGAGTTGCCGGATGCTACGCTCGGACCTGTTCCGTGAACAGAAAATGAACACTATGGACGCCATTATTCAAAAGTCAATGCCTCAATTTAAGCGCCAGTGGAGATAAAACATCAGTCTTCACCAAAAACATCGGTGACATATTGTTCGCTGGCTGTTTTGGTAAGGAAAAACGTGGTAGTAGGTGCTGAGAACGGCGTAAATGACATCTAAAAATTTAACGTCGCGACGGCTATCCGCCTCTCCAGCGGGGATAACTTTCCGTAAGCTCTAAACAAATTCTAACTGTGGGAAGGAAAATCAAAAGTCAATGTCACACTCTCTCGTAATATATGCAACTACTGTTGAACTAGACTCTCAAGCCAATTAACCCTCAAACAATAGAGGTAGAGGTGAGCCAAAAAGCAGTAAACGGTATCTCAGAAAATGTTTTAGTCTAAGTGACAAATATCCTTTCTGTCCGACTGGGGTAACTTTCATGTCTCTAGCTCATTTGCAAACTTAATGGGAAGGAGAACTAAAATGGTTTGTCCCACCACCTTATTCTCATTGGATTAGCATGCAGCAGCTAGGCTTCTTCCAGGGTTCAGCTGATTAACACCCCCTCCGAACAGATGAGTGCTGAAGGCAAACTGTACAAAGGGCTATCCAAAAAATTATTTTACGTATAAGTGTCAACTATCCTTTGTCTCAAACTAGGGGAAAATGTCATGTCTCCTAGGTCTATTTACACCAAAAATTGAAGCAGTAAGGCAATGGTGTGTCCCACCTGCTAGTTCCCATTGGTTTAGCTGCAGCATCCTCATTTTCTGACATACCCGAGCAGCTCAGCCTCACAGAGCTGCTGAGTAAAGGCAGAGTAAAGGTATCATTGAAATGTATAGATTTTTACTCGCGACAGTCCACGAATCTTCCTCTGCCAAGTTGGGTGGCTGTAGGTTATTCACAGCCTGCAATGGCTTGGCATCAAAGAAAAGATGTAAACGTTTTCTCACACCTGATCTTTTAATAGAGCTAGCTGCTGCAGGAACCTTCTAACCCAGCTTTCTGGTGCTTAAAAGGTCCTCCGAACAAACACTGCTGAGCAAAAACTAGTATGAGTTATTCAAAAATTCTTTCACCGTGAGCGTCAGCCATCCTTCGTCTCCAACTATGCCAACCATGGGTCCATGTGTGTCTCTCAGAGAAATGGTTATGACAGTAGGCTAGAAAACACATAATGTCATTCGTTTTCTCCCCTGGTGACTCCAACACCTCTGGCTTGTCTGATTTTTGATCGAAACTTTGGGTCGGTCTGGAGTTTAAGGATAAAGTATTAATCCCACCGTAATTCCGAACATTGTGTGGGTCTAGAGATTTCAGTCTGTAAAACTGACCAAAAAGCTGAGTGACTCTAGCTATAGCAGAAATGTGGCCGGAAACATTTTAAAAGTTGAATGGTGTTTCTACGGCTGAAAGTATTCTAGCTGAAAGTGTGCTGAAGTAGTTAAAGGTCGAAGATGATAAAGTTTTAGGGTCTGAATTTAGCTGAAAACTAAGAATTCTACATGCATTTCAATGGGACGAAAAAAATGCAGAAAAAGCAGAATATTGCGAAAACTACAAAAAATATCTTTACCAAAAGACATGAAGCACAATTTCTCCTGCTTTTTTAGCTGAACGTGTTGATACCAAAATTGTTGAAATCGTTTGACTTTAATAGTCATGCTGGACTAGTTAGAGTCAGAAAGTTTTTATACAATACGCGACATTATTGGTCCCTCGCGTAAGTACCCCAACTGGATTGATGAGCTATGAGAACAGCTACTTTTAAACAGAGCGTTCACGAGGAGAATTGGGCTAATGCTATTCTCTTGCATCACGTTTAATAGCGCGTTAAATATGTGCACCGGGTACAGGGTCGTGCATGTGGATTTGAAAAAAAAGGAATAATCTTAGGAATACCTTTAATGAGATGTAAATGTTTCTGCTTTGTCTGTTTTCTATCTAGCTATCAGGCTGACACAGAGTGCGAAATACGGGGGGGTCGGGGGGGCTCAACCCATGAGACCCCCTGAAAACCTCAAAAGCAAAATTTAAAGGTGGTCTTAGGCATTGTGTCAAAAAAATTAAAAATAAAATATTTTTTGTCACTAACAGTCACTAAAATGTTTTTAAGCTCAACATGTCCAGTATTAAAATTCAAAACCATTATTCACAAATATGTTCTGTTTATTGCCAAGTGGAGCCAGCCAATCCTGCTCGCATATAATATAATAATAATAATAATAATAATGATTATTATTATTATTAATATTATTATTATTTTTTTCTGCTGCCATTACCATCTGCCTTTTTGCACTAGCAGAAGTATTGCATATTTTACATTATTGTACATTTTATATTTTATTGTGAAATTGAATGTTTAAATTTTAGTATTAGGAACTGATCTTATCTGTTAGTGCCTGTGCACTTTATCCGTTTCACTGTTGGTGAACGAGAAACGTCCTCTCGAGTCCCTGTATTTCTGGTGAATGTAAAAAATTGACATTAAATGTTATAGGCCTACTGCATATTGAGAAAATTTAGATCGATATTGTGCAACAATCGGGAGATGGGGAATAGGTAAATAAAAGATTGATAAAAATATCTAAAACTGTAGATTTATCGTCATGTTCACATAAATATATACACTTTTACAAGATAAAAATATGGATATAAAATATAAAAGTAAAATAGCATCTTACAAGGCGACTAAGTTTATCCTGATTTGACCAGTGAAACCCAAAATATAGCGATTTGGTGCTGCTGAATGAGGAACATTTGTAATTGGTCAAATGTCAAAAAAAGATGTACAGCCATGTAGCAGCATCTTTGCTGAATGGCTGGATATAGATCTTGTGCTTCTAGACCTCAATGAGGGACGGGGGGGACTCCATTTGTAAGGGGTGTGCAAGTGATCAAACCTGCCATATAAAGGGTTAAAACAGATGTAATATGTATTCTTTAATCTTAATATAATTTTTATATCTAACTGACTAATTAATAAATCTAAAAATAATTTTTAAGTAGGCTTATTAACTTTTTAACTTAACCTTTTAAATTTTCCACCTTTTTTTCTTAACTTGATAACTTATTTTTTAACTTAATTTAACCTAACAATCATGTTTTTGGACTTTTAGAGGAAGCCGGAGTACCCGGAGAGAATCCACGCATGCACAGGGAGAACATGCAAACTCCATGCAGAAAGCCCCAAGGTCGGGAATTGACCCCGAAGCTTCTTATTGCAAGGCAGCAGTGCTAAACCACCGCTTCACTGAGCATTTACATTTTTTTACATACAGACTGACTTTATTTCGGACTCTGAGTCCAATAAATATATAAAATAAGGAAGCATTGATATTACTTTTTTGATGGGAGACAAAGGCCAAACCAGTTCATGTTTGAGAAAAAATTCTTTACTCTCTTCCAATATTTCTTGCGGGTTTTAACTTCAACCAGATGTGAGGGATCCTCACAGCTTGTTAAGCTTGTGTTATCCTGGACATGGAGTTTGCTGTCTTCAGACTTTTTTGAGAGTTTTTCCTCAGTATTTAGTTGTTGTGCTTGTTTCTCTTCAGAGAGACTAACTGATGCTGGTAATCTTTTGTGGAACAGGGGTGGCTCCAAATTGGGCTTCAATAAGGAGGAATCAACTGTAAAACCTGAATGTTCTGATAAGCTACTCTGTATTTTCTCTTGTTGAGATTGATTAGGTATAATCACAATAACGGGATTAAATGTTACAGTTTTAGACTTCTTCTTTATTTCCACCACCTTTTTGTTGGGACTACTAGTCATTATTGTTCCCTTCTTAAGTGGACTGGTCAGTATTTTCCCTTGCTCATTACCACAATCAGCTGGCTGTTGATCATTAGTCTTTATTTTATAAGTTTTCATTGCCTCATGGGCTTCAAGGACATAAGGGCTGCTGCTGTCAAAGTTAGACAAATGGTCCATGGTAATAAAGCTGTGTTTAAGTGCAGCTGCTGAGGTAATACGTTCCTGCGGTGTAGGAACTAGCATTTGCTTTAGTAAATCTATGAAACTTAGTAAATCCTCTCTTTCAATGGGGTCTTGTGTTGCTGGACGGATTTCCAGCAGGTCGTCCAAAGACTTCAGCCTCAGCTCTGGATCATACATCTCAATTTTGTTTTTCCAAGAGGAAAAATTATTACTGCAGTGTGGTTCACCCAACATTTTAACAATTGCCGCCAATGTTTTTCCAACACTATTATAAGTAAACAGATGAGCTTTAAGGTAGAAATAGATCAAAGTGAGGGCTAGACACCACATATCCAAACTAGCATCTGGCTTGTCAAACAAAATTTCCTCCGGGGGCATGTAAGGAAAAGGGTTAATACAAATATTTTCCATTCTTTCTATCTCCTCAGAGAAACCCATATCAATTAATTTCACTTTTAGAGAGGAGCGGTCTACCAGCATTATGTTGTTAGGCTTGATATCTCTATGTGCTATTCCATTACTATGTAGAAAATCTAAAGCCACCAGTACCTGTTGAGCGATAAGTCGAATGTCACACAAATGTAGTCCACGACGTACAATTACCTCTGTAAAGTATTGCAAATCAATATCCAGTTTTTCAAACACAAGGCACTGTTTTGTTTGGTAGTAAAAATCTTCATAAAACTTCACTATGTTGTAGTTCTCCGATCCAAGTGCTTTGATTTTATTCAAGATCTTTTTTTCCTTAATTGTATCCATATGGTCCTTGTCTTTTCCTAATTTTATTACAACACTCTCTCCAGTTTCTTGGTTTATACACTCGGTAATTACTGATGTTCCTCCAAAGCCTAGACTTTTGATCAAGAGGTATTTGCTTGTTTCGGATTCAAAAACCAAATCATTTTTTGAGAAAAATTCTGACCAAAATGTCGCACAATCAGTTCTCAGTGGTCCAAAAGGAGTCAGGATGGTCTCTTTTTCATCTTTTGGAGATGATAAAATTACCCTATTACCTGTTGGTGAGGCATAGTTGCCTGAACGGACACAGTAATTGTTGCCAGAAGGGGAGGATTTTTTTTCAAAACTCAATTTTGAAATATTTTCTAGGTTGTATTCCTCTCTTTCTTGGTGTAATGATGTGGCTCCCAACCTTAGTGGTGTCATGATTTTATAAGTTCTCATTGCCTCATGGGCTTCAAGGACATAAGGGCTGCTGCTGTCCAAGTTAGACAAATGGTCCATGGTAATAAAGCTGTGTTTAAGTGCAGCTGCTGAGGTAATACGTTCCTGCGGTGTAGGAACTAGCATTTGCTTTAGTAAATCTATGAAACTTAGTAAATCCTCTCTTTCAATGGGGTCTTGTGTTGCTGGACGGATTTCCAGCAGGTCGTCCAAAGACTTCAGTTTCAGCTCTGGATCACACATTTCAATTATGTTTTTCCAAAAGGAAAAATTATTACTGCAGTGTGGTTCACCCAACATTTTAACAATTGCCGCCAATGTTTCTCCAAAAGTATTATATTCAAACAGCTGATCTTTAAGGTAGAAATAGATCAAAGTGAGGGCTAGACACCACATATCCAAACTAGCATCTGGCTTGTCAAACATAATTTCCTCTGGAGGCATGTAAGGGTGAGGGTTAGGACAATTATAGTCCATTCTTTCTATCTCGTCAGAGCAACCCATATCGATTAATTTCACTTTTAGAGAGGAGCGGTCTACCAGCATTATGTTGTTAGGCTTGATATCTCTATGTGCTATTCCATTACTATGTAGAAAATCTAAAGCCACCAGTACCTGTTGAGCGATAAGTCGAATGTCACACAAATGTAGTCCAGCACCTACAATTACCTCTGTAAAGTATTCCAAATTGATATCCAGTTTTTCAAACACAAAGCACCGATTTCTTTTGTAGTAAAAATCTTCATAAAGCTTCACTATGTTGTAGTTCTCCGATCCAAGCGCTTTGATTTTTCTCAAGATCTTCGTTTCCTTATTCATGAAATCCTCCTTCTCTGGTACAAATTTTATTGCAACAGTCTCTCCGGTGTCCTGTTTTATGCACATGACAATCTGTCCAGTTGGTCTTTTTTCAAAGAAGTATTTGTTCGCCTCGTTCTCCAAGTCCATATCTTCACAAAAATTTGACAGCATTTTGAAGAATATAAAATCACCCAAATTTTCTTACAGTAACACAGTCTGATCACCTCGGAAGCTAGTCGGAACTAATGACATTCTCTGACACACCCACAGTTCTAGGCCTGTGTTCTAATGTTATGACATCACAACATGGGGGTGGGGTTTGGGGGGTGGGTGGGGTTATGACATCACAAAGGACCAACATTCCGAAAGGCTGTTAAAATTAGTAACTGGTTTGGGTGTGTATGTGTGTGTGGCTGTGTTTGTGTGTGCTCTTTTTTATGACTTCACGGGGTCTTTAGTCTGTTTACACAGTCATGTCATAAGAACCTACCCCCTCATGGGGACCTAAAACCTGGTCCACATAAGGATGATGGTTTTAAATGACTGTATACTCTATTTCAAAGTTGCTGGTGAAGTTTTAACATGGCACATAACACTTTCCTTTCCGTCACGTTTGTGCGTGTGTGTGTGTGTGTGTGTGTGTGGTTTTGTGACTGCGAGAAAGGTTTGTGTGTTTGTTCTCCCTTTATCTATGTATACATTTTGTGTGATGATCTGTTTTTAAACTGTTTTTACATTTTAAAGCATTTTGCGTTGCTGCATGCTGGAAAGGCGCTTTATAAATAAAGTTTGGTTTGGTATGCTAATCTTATTGGTCTCAACATCCCTTGAAGTGGAATAGGTACTAAATTTTGGAATCTATGGACTTTTTTGTGGTTTTACTAATTTTAGTCTGTTATCAGAATTGGGATTAATAAGGGTCCTTCATAAGTAGAAGTTGATTTCACAAAGCTTAAGTCAGGGAGAAGAATATGGTGGTCCTAGTGTGCAAACCACTAAAACATTAAAGCAGCACAATTACAAATTACAAAAGTACTACAACATTAAAGCAGCACAATTATACAATTACAAAAGTACTACAACATTAAAGAAAGCGCTACAAAATTCAAGAAAACGCAGCAAAATTAAAGAAAGCACTACAACATTAACGAAACACTACAACATTAATGAACAAAATGGTCCGGTAGCCAAACAGTTGCCCTGGTCATCTCAGCTCGGTCATAATGGCATGCCTAACTTCAGGTAGTGGAGAGTAATTGCCTCTTCTATGCAGCCCGGTTTCTTTCAAATGAGTCTTTAGTGAACCCATACTAACGGACACATAGCGTTGGTCCAGAGCATGTCCAGTATCACCACATGTATGTCCGAACTCAAAATACTTACGAATAGTATTAAAAAGGTTCGGATCACCGAGAACATTCATGTTTTTAAAAAATATATTAAAACCCAGAATCACTTCCGGTTCAAAACTGAAATGAGCTGCTGTCCAATCAGCGATCTCTTAGGTCTCCCTATGGGCCGTACGTCTTGCAGTTTGTTAATGTTGTAGTGCTTTCTTTAATGTTGTAGTCTTCCTTTAATTTTGTTGTACTTTCTTTAATTTTGTAGTGTTTTCTTTAATGTTGTAGTGCCTTTGTAATTGTGCTGCTTTAATGTTTTAATGGTTTGCACCTTAGGGCCACCGTAGTTTCAGGATGGGGAAGAACATACTTAGTAGGATAAATTGTGGACGGGGTATCCCTAAAAACATGCTCTGTTGATGCACATAGTTAATTTTGATTACTTCAAGTTGTTAAAATTTAGTATTGCAAATTAGTTTTTACTGTCTTGCTGCCATTGTTGTTGAGCTGAACTCCATCCCTCGTGAAGAGGTACCCACGATTCCAGCATAAGTTAAAATAATCAATAAGAGGATAATACAGTGCCTTATCCAGTGCATCATGCAATGGATGATGCCCTGTATCAAACCATTATCCATGTGCATAATGCGTAATGTCCAGGGACATTGTGAACTGTTCATAATGTCATCAAATTTGGGTTGTAGGTACCTCTGTGAACAGGAATGAAGAATACACTTGGTAAAACTTGTGGTTCAAGTATTAAGAACTTTTTTGGGACTTGCACTTGCCCGTTCTTTACTAAAAAAATAACTGTTCCAAAACTATAGTGTTGAACATTTACCAAATATGTGCACAAATGTTTACCCCATCTTTCATGCATTTTTTTCAGACTCTGTCATTAATAAATTCAAACAGTTAACCCCATTTTTGTCTTTTTAACTTTATTAAAGATCAGTAGACAGACAAATACATATGAACAAATCTTGGTGGAGGTTATTTCCACAGAACCAAAAGACTAAACACTGAATCAGTGAAAACAATGTTTGTAGAAACATTTTCTTTTTCATTTAGAGGTATGGATTTTATCTTTTAAGTTGATAAATTTCTTTTGAACCAAATAATTTCAAGGTCTTGAAATAACCTTCTTTTTGGCGACCAGGAAGAATGTGGTACCTAGTGGTGTAGTCTATGTGATACGCGGGTATACAAGCGTACACTGCATGAAAAGTGAGATTTTAGTCCCCGTAAACCCCCGTAAAACTCCCGCAGATCTGCCACGGTTTTCGTCAGTTTCCGATTAATTTTCAACCCTGCAGCTGTGTCAGCGTTTGTGGAGTGCCACAAATTAATGGGAAACAGACTCTAACGTACGAGTGGAGAAAGTCCAGCTGTAGCTGTATGGCCCTAAATTTAGCATATATGAATGCAGCAAACGGCCGCGACTGGCCAGGTCTGGCTTGAATGAACCTTCTCAGTATTGGCTGAAACCACTATTCTCAAAACAAATAGAAATCGCAAGCGGATACCGGCAGCAAAACCTGCAACGGCCACGCCGAGGCTTTAATTCTTTCTTACTGAGTATTGGGCACTGGAACCACTTCTTTTTTAAACAAGTAAAGTTCGCTCGCGGATTAGTTGGCATATATATATATTTACATACTTATAAATTTACATATATATATATATATATTTATGAATATATATTTACTTCATTCATATATTTATTCATTAGGTAATATGCTGTGTATTTATGTTATCCTACCGTCTTACAGGCAGCTGGTGCCTGAATGGAAATGAGAGTGGTATGAGGGTAAACTCACTCCCACACTAAAAATCCTGCTGGCTTTCGGACTGCGGCGGCGCTGAGGAGGGATTCCTGAGTGAGGGAGAGCGGGGTTGGGATGGGAGGAGAGAGCCCCGCAGCGTGGCAGCTGCGGCTGGAGGATGCAAGAGTAGGGAAACCATGCCACGTATATTCCCAAAAAGCCGCCGCGACAATTTGAAAGTCGCCAGATTACGAATGCTATCGCTTTTAAAATAGTCGCCGGAAGTCCGGAAAAACCGCCGAGCTGCGAACTGTAACTGCGGCGCTGACTCTGCCCTCCGCCATATTTTTTCTCCCCGGGATGATTTCGCGGCGGCGGATTTGACGCATTAATCAAGAGGCACACAAATCAGCTACCATCGATGATTAAATTCGTGTTTGCCGTAACGCTTTGGAAAGTCGATTTTATTCGATTTTCCATTCGATTCGCTGTTGCAGTCCCTAAATAGCGTCAATTGCGTACATTGCACTGAATGTTCGTCTCTGAACAACATTGTGCAAATCTGGACTTGCTGGATATTGTCATGGATGGGTTGGTTATAAGAGAGAATCTAAGTATGCAGAACTACCTTGTTAAAAATAGAAACCTGAAGTGAAAAGTGTTTAACAAAGTTTATTGTTTCACAAGCACAGAGTAATCCACAGGTTCTGGTTCAGGCCTGGGGGGCAGAGTTCACTCTGGAGTCTGCGTGGGAGACAGTTCTGTTTGCGTTGGGATCAGAACGAAGTTTGGCTTCCAGAATGCTGAAATCAGGTTTGTACGTTGAGTTTTTCCTTCGTGCCCAAGCTGTGAGGTGGGCGGTGAACCTTGAGTTTTGGGTTTTCCAGCTCTTGGTCCAGAGCTTCTGCATGGAAATCCAGAGAGGAGTCTTCAGGTTTGGCTCAGAGGGGCAGACTCGGCAGCTTAAGCTCTTCCAACGGCTTGAGAGAGAGAAAAACAGTTTTCCTGAAAGTAGAGACAAAAAGGGTTAGAATCCAGTTCGGGATCTCAAAGTCAATAAAAGTGCTCAGAAGGATCTTGGCTTAAGTGCTAACAAACTCGAATTCAACACTGCGACATTTGAGGCAAGGTCCTGGAAGACAGCTTATATAGTGTGGACCCTCTGATGAAGGAATGAGGCTCCAGCTGTGCAGGAGGCTAGGCTGAGAGTATCCACTGCGGACTCTGCTGGAGGAAGGTAGGGTACTACTCCAGCTCCCTTACAACTTGCAAAGGGAGGATCAGAAAACAAAATGCCACCGGCTACATCCGTGGTATTCATCTTCTTTGGTCATGAACAGTGAATAAACAGGCTCTTTAAATGTTCTTACCCTGCACTCAGGTTCATAAGCCAGCAGTTATTTCTAAAAAGGCGTGAATATACGCGCATCAGCTTCCTGTGAATCACAAAAATACACTTTTATTACATAGCTTGTTCGCTTGTAAGGCTACATTAATAGACAATAGCTTTAAGTTAGGCTAGTTTGTTATTAGTCGCAAGCTTTAGGTTGTAGGCTATTATTAGCTTCAGCAGCTTTGAAGTTAGTCGTTACGCTTAGCCCGTCATGCTTTTAGGGCTAGGCTGCTATTAGCCGTAGCTTTAGGCCTAGGCTGCTTTTAGCTTAGCAGGCAGTAATCGAACATATATTTACCACCTTCGATATCTTCTTTGAGTTCGTTTTGATTTCGATGCAGAGTCGCCATCGCATCCAAGAGGAGTTTTACCCCAAAATCCCTCGTACCTCTTCCAGACGCCTGCACAGAAGCAGAGCGCATCCTCCACTGTGGCTGCAGACCCCTCCCGTTCTGAGTTTCTTGGAGATCGTGAAAGCAGCGCATGGCAGAATGAACCAGGGTTTCACGGATCACGTAAAATAATTTTAAAAAATCATTTTTTTTTTAAATCAAGGCCTTGTTTGGCACCCCCGTATCTGTTTAAATATGTTTACCTAAGCATAATATGTTTCAACCATAAAAATGCTTTATAAAAAACACTGCTCACAGATATATTATATCGCTTTCCAGGCGAGAAAAAGCTAGAGGATATATATATAATGCATATATGTGTGTGTGTGTGTTTACATACATACAGGAGTCATGGAACTCTGCTTACAGCTCATTTCTAATAGCATTAACAAATAGTGGAGTGAGGCTATGGAACCAGACTGAGCATGGATTTGAAGTAATGTCCAAACATCAACCAGTTTAAAAACTTAAAATATAAACAAATGATTTTTACAAGATACAGGGAGGAGGGGGCTTGAGGGGGAATAGAACTTGCTCTGCCACTATGAATTAAAATAAGTTAAGAAGTCAAGAGAGATGAAATAATAATAAAAAATAAAAAAAAAAGTGTGAGAGAAAAGGGTTTTTGGTTTATGGATATGTATGGATATATGTGTAGATATGAAGATGGAGATATGAATATACTGTCTATAGTAATTGGGGTGTGTATGTATATGCATGTATGTGTGCATGTGTTTGAGATACGGGTGTATGTGTAAGTATGCATGTGTGTATATATATGTATAGGTATCTATGAGTATGTGTATGTATATATATATATGTATGTATGTATGTGTGTGTGTGTGTGTATATATAGATATGTATGTATGCTTAAACATAGGTAGATGTTAATATAGAACAGGGGTAGGATTTAATAAGTTTTATTACTTCTTCCTACTCCTTTTCGAACATGATGGGATGTACATATGTTTTTTCTTTTTTCTTCTTTTTTGTTTTGTTTTGTTATGACTTTATTTACTTATATTTGCTTTTTATTAAGTGTTCGAAATAAATGATCAATGCAATTAAAATAGCATTAAATTAGAGTCACCTCATTCCTGTATGAACCCTGTGAGCGCTTAATTTAATATGAGATATTTAAAAAATCCCACCATCATCCAGCATATGTTCAGTTTCTGCCCAAATATATATATATATATATTTGTAGATTTTTGTAACGGGATAAGGATAATTCAAAACTGCTTTTTTGAATGAACTTGTTCATTACTCCCAAACTCAGCATCTCTTTTCATTCCTGTAATAAGAAGTTTCTTTGAATGGATTTGATTAAAGTTTAAGTCCCTCGGTATAAAAATAAATATTTTGATGGAGATGAGAAATCTGCTTCCTCATTGGTGAATAACCAATAGTTTGGATCCAATCATTTAAATAAACGGTGTTAGTTTTTTTTTTTATATATATATATATAAGAATTGTGCTATAATTTCTAGTCAAACCGATCTGTTGCTGCTATATTTTAAATCAACCCAGTTCGGAAAATGTACCCCCACTACGTTGGTCCACACTGCAAAACGTAGTGGAGGTACATTAATGGCCATTTTTTTGTGGTACTGTTACGTTTCTTCTGCCTATACGCTTTCTATTGTTTTACGTCCTAGTCACGTGACTTTCAAGATTCCAGCTGGGAGAAGAAAAAAAATATATATATGGCCGACATTCGCTCATTGTTTTGTGGAAAGATTAATAACTTGAGTTTGTTTTTGCATTAAAATGAGTTTTGATTACATTTCTAGTGAGAAATGTATAGTTTGTTGGCAGAATATTTACTCAGGGAATGTACATATTCACTTGCTTGTTCGTTTCTTGCAAAGATTTTTTCAAGATAATGTGAAACTGTAACATTTTGGTATAAACATGGCTGAGATTTCTCTAACTTTTAGTGGGAAAATCAATAATTTCAATCAGTTTCTGCATTTAAA
>JAGKQL010000939.1:17996-39146 GCA_018398635.1 Cyprinodon brontotheroides
TGTTTACCCCAAGTGACATTTTTCTAAAAGGTAAGAAAATCTCTGATACAAAGAGATCAGGCTCAGTATAGCCTCTTACATTTTAGCTTGAATTGATTTATTTAATTAAAGTATAGAGACCAAAACACATCTTTAGCTGACAGAGCAATACATTTAGAGCAGTAATTATAAAAAAAAATTGCATTTAAGATAAAAAATAAAATGTTGTCTGTCAATATGCTCAATTCACAATTACTTAAGTGAAAAAGTTTCAAGAAATGAGTCTGAGATGATTCACTTTATAACATGGCGCATTATCCTGTTGGAAGTAGCCATCAGAAGATTGGTACACTGTGGTCATAAGGTCCGGCCAGGTCAAGATCCGCAATTGCAATCGCACCAAACAGGAAAAAGAACATCGACAAATTCCGGTTCGTCAAATTAAAATATAGCAGCAACAGATCGGTGACTAGAAATTATAGCACAATTCTTATATATATATATATAAAAAAAAACTAACACCGTTTATTTAAATGATTGGATCCAAACTATTGGTTATTCACCAACGAGGAAGCAGATTTCTCATCTCCATCAAAATATTTATTTTATACCGAGGGACTTAAACTTTAATCAAATCCATTCAAAAGAAACTTCTTATTACAGGAATGAAAAGAGATGCTGAGTTTGGAAGTAGTGAACAAGTTCATTAAAAAAAAGCAGTTTTGAATTATCCTTATCCCCGTTACAAAAATCTACAAAAATATATATATATATTTGGGCAGAAACTGAACATATGCTGGATGATGGTGGGATTTTTTTAATATGTCATATTAAATTAAGCGCTCACAGGGTTCATACAGGAATGAGTGACTCTAATTTAATGCTATTTAAATGCTATTAGAAATGATTTTAATGCCATCAACAAGAACCATGTACACAAGTTATTAGTGTACATGAAATATGAAGGAGCTGTAAGCAGAGTTCCATGACTCCTGTATGTATGTGAAGCACACAACACACACACACACACATATATACGTATATATATATCCTCTAGCTTTTTCTCCGCCTGGAGCGATATAATATATCTGACGAAATTGTTTTTATAAGCATTTTTTATTAAAGAATTATAAATACTTCGATAAACATATTTAAATAATTTTAGTGCCAATTAAGGCCTTGATTTAAAAAAAAAAAAAAGAATGATTTTTTAATTATTTTTATTGATCCGCGGAAACCCTGGTTCATCTCGCGCATGCTCTGTACGATCTCCAAGAAACTTAGAGCGGCGGGGTCTGGATCCACAGTGGAGGATGCTGCTTTGCTTTGTGCAGGCGGTCTGGAGCGTCTGGATTTCGGGGTAAAACTCCTCTTGGACGCGATGGCGACTCTGCATCGAACAAGACGAACTCAAAGAAGAGATGCTAGCGGTAAATATATGTTCGATTACTGCCTGCTAAGCTAAAAGCAGCCTAGCCTAAGCTACCGGCTAATAGCGCCTAGCTATTAGCCTATCTAGCCTAGCCTTGCAAGAACAAGCTTTATTAAAGTGTATTTTTTGTGATTACAGGAAGCAGTATGCCGTCTTAACAACTCGGAGACTAATTGCAGGCGCTATGAACCGGAGCAAGGGTAAGATTTAAAGAATATGCTTTCATTCTGCGGTAAAAGGCAATGGATACGGATAGATACCGATCATAGCTTTACATTTTGTTTTCACAGACTACTGTCGCCTCACAATGAGGCGGTGACCTCCTATTTGCTCGGAGCCATAATCAGCAAGTCCAGATTTGCACGATGTTGATAAAGACGACATTGTGTGTAAGTGACTTGTTTTAATGTTTTCTCCTTCCTTGTTACTGTGACTTGCGTTTGATTTTTTATTTATACCACTCTCATTTAATTGTTTTCCAGCTGCCTGTAAGACGTATTTTCAGACGGTACGCAGGAGCTTCAGATATACGCTGCCAGCCAACACGCTGCGTGCGGAGGCTATCTGCTCGGAGTCGGGCCAGAAGAAAGAGGGTAAGACTTTATTTGGTGACTATTTTTCAGGTGCATTAATAGATGTGTTGTGTCCATACGCAGTGCGCTGATTCATTGTTTTTTTTTCAGCTGCTGAAAGCGAGGCAGAGTGTGCTAGCAGATGAGGAAGTGGAACTCTGGAAGTCCGCCTTCCTCGGCGGTGTCTCTGGATGGATTGTACGGTCGCCGCCATTTCGTAGGCCGGATCTCACTGAACTCTGTGTTAAGCTGCAGTCCCGGTTAGAAGCGATGCCGAAGTACAGGGCCACGCACAGTAGGCGTCTGCACATCGGACCTGCCTCGGAGGGAATGCTGCCAGTTACCTCCAACCCCGAGGAAGCAAACGGACCGTTCACGGACTTTTAATTTTTAGAAACGCATGTGTTTGGATACGCGTTGTATATAGTTGTGTGTGTTTTAATAAAGCTCTTTCTTTGCATAAACAGCTTCCTGGCAAATGTTCATTTCCTGTATAAATTCATTCATGTCCTTGATGGTAGCATAATAATTGTGTAGTAGTGTAGGATAACATAAATACACACCATATGAATGAATAAATATATGAATGAATATATATATATATATATATATATGAATATATATATAAATATATGTAAATATATATATATGCCAACCAATCACGAGCGACTTTACTTGTTTAAAAAGAAGTGGTTCCGTCCAATACTCAGTAAGAAAATTAAAGCCTGGCGTGGCCACGTGTGGTTTTGCTGCCAATCACGAGCGATTTCATTTGTTTGAGAATAGTGGTTTCAGCCAATACTGAGAAGGTTATTCAAGCCAGACCTGGCCAGCCGCGCGGGTTTGCTGCATTCATATGCTAATTAGGGCCATTAGTACAGCTGATCGCTCTCCATTGTCGGAAACTGACGAAAATCAGGCAGATCTGCACAATGTGTTTGCTCATTGGCTTAGAAGGCTAATTGATGATTAGAAAACCCTTGTGCAATTATGTTCACATATCTGAAAACAGTTTAGCTCATTACAGAAGCTACAAAACTGACGTTCCTTTGAGCAGATTGAGTTTCTGGAGCATCGCATTTGTGTGGTGAATTAAATGTTCAAAATGGCAAGAAAAACAGCAGTTTCATCTTAGAGTTGACAGTCTATTCTTGTTCTTAGAAATGAAGGCTATTCCATGTGAGAAATTGCTAAGAAATTAAAGGTTTCCTACAATGGTGTGTACTACTTCCTTCGGAGGACAGCACAAACAGGCTCTAACCAAAGTTGAATAAGAAATGGGAGGTTGCGTGGGCAACTATATTTCCTGTATTTGGTACTGGTAAGGTGGGAGATTGTACAGGGTAAAAGGGGTTCTGAATAAAGAATGCTCACTCCATTTTGCAATGCTGTCTTACCCAGTGGACAGTGCTTGCTTGATTGGAGCCAGTTTCATCCTAAAATAGGTCAATGACCTTAAACATATTGGGTAGTCTCTGCAACATATTGAAATGCAATGTGGCTGTCTGCACTGTAATATTGAATGACTATAGCACTGTATAGTTTAGGTTATTCGATGTATGGCTGCTGTAATGTGTTGGAATTTTTCAGATTGATTTGCATTAGACTGGGTTGATGGAGTCTTTTGTTTTCTAGGTAATGTGCGAAATGTTCTTTTTATTTGCATTTGCAAGTCTGTTTTTTCAGTAGAATGGATTGTGGTGTGAAGGTATCCTGTGATTTTCCATTGATAAGAAAAGGATTTGTGTTCAAGGAGATTCTTTTGTTTGGGCTAGGCAGTTGCTGCCTGTCTCATAGTACTGTTTAATTTAGAAATTTGGTAAAGTTTATGGATGTATATCTAAAAGCTGTTTTGATGATTCTTAATTATAGGATTGTACTTTGTACCATAATATTGTATGGCGTACATTTGTTTTGATGCAACTTATTTTATGATATTAATATACTTCAATTAGTATTTATTCAAAGTAAATGTACATAATTTAAAAATATATTTTTAAAATTGTATTTAACCTTTTGTTTTATGTAAAATTTTGTGATAAAATTTCTTTTTTTATGTAATTTTAGTTTTTTGTACAATAATTTTATCCATTTCATAGTCTTGAATTGTGTGATTTCCAGTTTAAGGCTGTTTTTCAAGGTCTTTTAAATTCTGTATTATATTTTGTTACATCATTACTATAATTATGCCTCAGGTACTTTTGGAGTCACATTGATTTTAACATCTTCTTTTATCTATGTTTGCAATGAAGATATATCACTTTGTAAAGTAAATAGCATTGTTTATTCGGTCAGAAAAGTGTGAAATGTTTTTTCCTAAGCAACATATGTATTTTAGATTATTTATAATATTTCTATTTCACTAGTAGTCAGTATTTGTGATATACTAAATGAATGTTGTGGAAGTGATGGGAAAGGGTTTGTGTTGCATTGTGTGTTCCTGTTTGGCTGTGATGCTATCCTGGAGAGAAATATCAGTTGTCCTGCTTCCATCAATAACCTTGTTTATAGATGCTGGAGATTGGCTTGTTTTGCAGTGTAGTCCTGTTTCTCTGACTGTGACTAACTGGATGTGCTCTCATCATCCTCTGACATGGGAGCTGGCTTGGAGCTTGTCTGCCTGACTGTGTGTTTTTTGGATGGGGTTGCCTTTTTTGGTTTTTGTATCTCTGCTTCTGTCTCCTTGAACCGTAGTATTTGAGTCAATGAGTCAATATAATCAACTGGTTTTCCTTAGATAGAAAACTTTGTATCAATTTGAGTGGATTATCACGTTGAACTGTAAAGTGGCTTGATATGACGTGTTGTGAATAGCTGCTATATAAATAAACGGAATAGAATGGATTAATTTAAAGTGGCTAAATGTTAATATGTATTTAAGGTGAGATGAAAGTAGCAGCAGATATTATAAGCCAATAAATGTTGTTACAACTATGTTATGTTTCATGTTATCTGCTGTTAACGTTCTATTGCCTAAAGTCTAGTTTCCAGCTATGTTTTAATTCAGGAGTCACTGTTGTCATGTTCGAATTAATGTGTCTAACCCACATGCAGAACACTTGGAGGCAGATGAAAAAGTTCAAAAGATTTATTAATAATAAATGTACAAAGAGGGGGCTTCAAGAGGGGGCTTGACTGGTCACGAGTAAGGTTTCACTGCTGAGAGGTCCAGGTTTTTACGGGTTGTGGTGTTCAGGTCTGGCCTGTTTGGAAATGAACAAAGGGAAGGCTGCAGAGGGGAACCTTGAGGGTCCAGGGTTGTCGGCAGGCTGAGGGCAGAGGCGGGGAGACGGAGGCGCTGCAGGTGCAGGCAGATCACAGATTGAGTTTTTCCTTCCAGTAATCTTCTGGGAGCGGGCAGGCAGATAATACTTGACTGAGGCTGCTCTTCAGAGTCCTACTGAGAACGAGCAGACAGATCACCGGCAGAGAAACTCCAGAGTTTCAGGTATTCAGGCAGGATCAACCTGGGAGGCAGAGAGGAGAAAAACGGGATCAGGTTTGGTTTACAGAAAGTCAGAGTTCACAGACAGGCAGGTTGGCTCAGGCTTGCTAACCGTTACTGGCAAAGACTCTGGCACTGGAGTGAAGCCCTCCGCCTCCTTAAGTACGGATCTCCTGATGAGCAGATGAGAGACAGGTGGTGCGGTCCGCTCATGCTCCAGTAGATCTTGTGCGCCCTCTGGTGGAGAAAGTGGACAGACCTCCAGATCCCAACAACTGTCTGTTTGATAAGTTACTGTAATTTATAGTATATAGCTAAATGTTGTGAATTTAAGGTTTGTTTTGTGATGTGACTGTACCAATAGTGTTTATCCACGTGATTGATCTTGTACATTTTGTAGAGAATTAGATTTTCAGAAGGGAATTCAGATATGTGTTTCAGCAGTAGCTATAGGGATGAAGGTAGAATTGTTCCATATTCAGAGCCAAGGTATTTCTAATTTTGATTTCTTTACAGATTGTTGTTTTTTGTATTCTTTATTTGTAGTTTGACTTAGTAGTTATGCAAAGATCCTTTTCAGTATTCAAGTACAGTAAATGTAGTTCATACTGTTTAAGTTGTCATCAACAAATGTGAAAAATTTAGGTGAAAAAATGTAGGTGATGCAATCTGAAGCCAGCTTAGGATGTGGAAATCTGTTAGGTTGATTAGCATTAGACTGGGTGATCGAGGCTTTTGTTTCCCAGGTGATTTGGAAGTATCTTTTGTCCTTATTTTACAAGTCTGGTCTACCTTTTATAATGTATGTGGTAAAAGGATGTACCTGTGATGGGCCTTCATTAGGCATTGGCCGGTGTTCCATGACATTGTTTAGTATGGCAAGTATGCTTCCTGACTCATTCAATTTTTGAATGTAGCTATATGGGAATGTTTATGGATGGGCAGGAAATAGCTGGTTGAAAATACATTTTACAATAATGCACTGTTAAATAGTTGTGTTTTAATGCACCTTATTTTGTGTGCATATCTATGTAATAAAAGTTTTATTAATGGAAAGATCCTGTTTTCTTTCTTTCTGAGTTTTTGAGTTGTTCTTCAGTAATTCAAAGAAATAACAATCTTTAAATCTGAATTTTATTTTGTGAGGTTGTTCAAGTGTTGTGAGTATCTTTTAAAAATACTATATACTATTTTTAGGTGATATTTAGTGCTGCAATTGCATTTATTTATCAAATTTAGGTTTTGAATATTATCATTGTTCCATTGTTGCAATTATTGTTATCAATGTGTAATTTTGTAATTGAATCTATTTATATTGTCTTTTTAAAGTGATATGATATGAAGTTGTTCTTAATGTAGATGTGAAATGTTGAAATATGATTTGGTAAAACATAATTTTTTTAAATGATTTTTCATTTGCTTAGTAGCATGATACAGTTTGAAGTCAATATAAGTTGCAATTTAAATCTGAACCATCAGGTGGTGCTAATGTGGATTAGTGTTTTTTATGCAGTTGATTTCCATAGAAGAAGAAGGGAATGGATATAAGCATGCAGATTTGAATTGTGGTTCAGTGCTGATAAACTGTTCTGTGTTTTGAAGCTTTGTCTAGATTTTGAACTGTTTGTATTCTTTTATTTTGCTCAAAATAACTTTTATCATTGAGGTGAGTGTCTTTTCAGTGTTATCTGTTTTAAACATTACTATATTTCCTGATATTTCTTTATTTACTTGAGTTTTGATTATATTTATTTGTGGAAGATAATGGCATACAGTTCTCCCTCTAAGTTGCCGAAGTTTTCCGACATGGAGATGGAGTCTGTGAAGCAGGCTTGCCAAGTTGCTTGTGTAAGTGTTGTAGTGTTTTGTGTATGGTTAAAGTTGATGCTACATTTTTTTTGATTTTGTATTAACTGTTTTTTATTTTATTTTCAAGTATTCTTGTAGTGATTTTGCTGTGTCGAGACAAGAAGCTTACTTAAAGTGCAGCGAGGCATTGCATAAAGTGTTCCAACTGTTGGATAAAAAGGAACGGCAGAGGAAGGCGTTTGAGGAGAAAGTGAAATTTTTGTCAAAAAAGCTTCATGAACAAGAAGCTGAAATTGAAGAAATGAAAATAGAAATGAATTGTTTGGCAGCTTAATCGGCTATAACTTCAAAAGGTATGTATGATTTGGGAGATGTGATAAAAATTTTGTAGGTTTATGTTGCTGGAAGTATTTATTTTTTTAAAGAAAGTTGTCTCTTTTTTTTTCTGCCTGAAACAGTATGCGACGGGGAAGTTTGTTCCTTGCTGGAGGATGTTGCCAAGGTTGATGAAGAGGAACTGAAGAGTACCTAACTTGCTGTCTTTACTGATTTTTTTTCTTCATTTTTTTGTATATTTTTATTTTGTCATTTTTTTATTCAATTCTTTGTAGTGGTTTTAAATTATAATGTTTTGTGAATTAAAGTTTTGAGTTAAGTTGAAGATGTCTTAATTTGAGCATTTCTTATATTACTAGGATACTATTTCCTAGTTATGGTTCCAGTTCATTGGTGTGGTGTGGAATGTTATAACTGTAGCTTTAAGAGGATTTTACAGACACTAATAGATTAAATTGTATTGAAAATGTAACTGTTTATGAATTGCCTGTGCTAAATATAATGTGCGATTTCTTGAGGTGTATCATCATATTTATAAATATGGGGGTGCTGCAAGGCAAAGAAGGTTTAGTTCACTGGCAATGTTTATGTTGATACTCAGTTTCAATCACTTATCTTTCAATGTATTGAGTTTTAGTTTGCTACTGTTACTTGCTTACTGTTGTCTTATAGAAATATTAGTCCCTAAATTGCACAAAATATGTAGGTTAATATGATAAAGACTAGGTTTCAAACCCACAACTGTGATTGGTAATGCCTGCTGGAGGTACTGTTAGAAAAAATTTGAAATGCAGATATTTTTGAATGTTTGAAAAACTGGGGAGTGCTGCTTATGGATGTGAACAAAACAACAGTGGGACATAAGGTTGTAGGCAGAGATGTATTAGATGGAGAATGTGATTTTTCACATAGGGGGCAAAGGAGAAGTCCTTTCAGATCTCTACTTCCATCAATCCTGCTCTGCGATGTCTGTTCATTGGATAACAAAATGGATAATCTATGTCTGGAACTATTTTCAAGAAAGGGACATTTTTATTTGTTGTCCCATCAATTTGACAAAGTCATGGGTACATGCAGCAAAAATGTTATTAGCCTGTAGGGGCTAATGGTATACAATGTCGATAGGAACAAAGAACTATTTGGTAAAATTGGAGTGGAGGGCTCTGTGTTTACATCAACAACAGCTTGTGTAAAAATGCTGGATAGGTCTTTAGATTCTTTTCTCCAGACATGTAATTTCTGACTGTTAACTGCAGACCTTTTCTGTGTGCCTAGAGAGGTCAGTGTGGTTAGCATTAGTGATGTTTATGTGCCACCCAGTGTAATAACAAAGAAGCCAGGATGACTGTATACTAGGCTATCTCTGAGCTCCAATTTGCACACTGAAGGTGTTTTCATCATTGCTGGCAATTTAAACCGGGGTAACTTGAACTATGTTCTCCATCTTTTCTACCAACATGTGGATTTTGAATTTTGGGGTGAAAAAATTCTATTCTTGGTTTACTCATATGTATTGAGAGCAGCCCTTGCCTCCACTTCAGGTCATTAGATCATGTCTCAGACTTGGTTTACCCATTCTAGTGGTTTAAATATTTAATTTAAAAAAAGTTTTCACTATTCTACTAGTAATTTCCAAAGTGGTTAAGCAAATGTAATTTTAGATGATGTTTTTTTTTTACATGTGTTTTTTTTTTTAAATATAGCTTTGGTTTATAACATGTGAGAGGTAGATGTAAATATATGTAGCAGTGCAAAGCTTAACCAGTAGGTGGTGCTAATGAGTGTCAATTGTGTTTGCCATCCAAATTCCACAGAAGAAGAGAGGCTATATTTAATGGGTGTGGTTTCAGTCAGTGGGTCACTTGCAATTAAACGCTGCAGACTTTCGTTTGTGTTGCTGAAGGGATTTTGGTTTCTAGCACACCTAAACACGGAGTTTGTTTGGATTATTTTTAGTGATGGTGAGATGAAGCCTCATGAGGCATTGAACCATTTGGCCAAATTGCTTCAATGATGCCCACAGTTCATGAGGCTCCATGTGAACATGTCACCACCTACTGGTGGAGTGCAGAACTATAGTTTGATTTTTTTTTTTTTTTTTGCAACTGTTTTTCTTTTTTTTCCCTTTTAAGTTCCCTTGAAATTATTAATGTGTGTATAATAAAATCTTTTGTAAGTTTTTTTAAGTGTAAAATTTCTTAGAACAATAATTTAAGGTGCACAGTTTTTCTGCCATTTTAATGAAATAAACTCAAGCAGACAGTGACAGTGCAAATTGGGTAATGATGAGGAAAATGAAAGGTGTTAGTCATTTTTATTCAAACATGATAGTTTTTCCGTGTTTTTGGTTTCAATCAGGTTGGAAGTTGTGTTCAACCAATCTTTTGGCTGCACCGACCTAATTTACCCAATCTATATTTTTACTCGGGCAAAGCAATGCAAATTAGTCCCATCAGCCAAAATAATTAAGTGTAATCGAAATTTTTTAAAAGTCAAAGACAGATCTTGAACCATCAACCTCGAGAGTGGGAGCCTGACTCTTACAGCTGACGCCACCTATGTAGATAATTCAACATAGGACAAAATACTTCTTAACACTGACGTGTTAACGCGGGCTTTGTCCGGTGGTTTGTCAAATTTTGATCATTACATTGTTTATTCCAACCAAATTAGTTTTAGCAACTAGATTGGTTGTTTTTCCAACCAATCTATTATTAGAATCTATCCAAACTTTATCCAGCTGAGAGCATCTCTCCTCCAAACTCCCACATCTTGACTGAACACTGAGGCTGTTTAGATGCCTTTCAAAATTCTTGCGCTTCTGAACCACTTTCCGAAGCGGTCACGTGGTATCACGGTAACGAGGCCTCGGACGTCATCAATTTTGGCCCCTCCTCTAAATGAATCACGCCTCGACACGCGCTTCGGGGAAACGCCCCCTCCATTACTCGACACACGCCTCGAAGCCTCGGCTCATCTCATAACATCACTAATGATTTGCATCTTTTTTTCTCTTGACTTTTGAACGGAAGAGTTGATTTTTATCACGGTAAGTGTTTTTTTTGTGTCATGTTTTCAGTTTGTTTATGCTCAGTAAAAGTGTTTATTTAAACCTTTGTTTTTATATTGGAACTTAATTTGTTGAAGGCTTTTTTTTACTTGGAATTTTAAACTCTTACTTTGAAAGTCGAATGTGGCACTAGGTTGGTTTATCGTACTATATATTTTGCTGTGTATATTAAACAATATATGTATGAAAACACAGAAGGTTGTTTAGCAAGTGAGTGGTGGATTTGTTTTTCCCGGGTATCATTACCGCCATTTTGAGAGTGGTACCACACTATTTGAAATTACTCTATGTCCGGCTATGTACACATAATAAATGTTTAAATGCTTACAGATTGTTTATGAAGTTACTGGTGGATTGGCGAATATTTACAGTTTATCTGAATTAGCAAGGTTGTTTTATGTTGTGCAATCAGATTCTTTTGTTTATGTGAACACGTGGTAGGACGCGGCATCTTGGTTAGGTCAGGTTTGAGATATAAGATTCGTTTTTATATTGGAACTAGGAATTTTAAACTGTTACTTTGAAACTCGAGTGTGGCACTACGTTGGTTTATCATACTATAGATGTTGCTGTGTATATAAAACAATATATGTATATAAAAACATAGAAGGTTGTTCAGCAAGTGTGTGGTGGATTTGTTTGGTTTTATTTCGTAAAATTGCATGTTTTACCCGGGCGTCATGTCCGCCATTTTGAGAGTGACACCGCACTGTTTTAAATCCCTCTATGTCTGGCTATGTAGACAGAATAAATGTTTAAATGCTAACAGATTGTTTATGAAGTTACTGGTGGATTGGCGAACATTTACCGTTTATCTGAATTAACAAGGTTGTTTTATGTTGCGTAATCTGATTCTTTTGTTTATGTGAACACATGGTAGGACGCGCCATCTTGGTTAGGTGAGGTTTGAGATATATGCTTCGTTTTTACATTGGAAGTTAATTTATTGAAGTCATATTTTTATTTTGAATTTTAGACTGTTACTTTGATAATCGACTGTGGCACTACGTTGGTTTAACGTACTATAAATTCAATTGTTTCTATAATTTTCAACCATATTGCACATAGTTGATTCTGATATGGAGGTGTTTCCTCCATGAAGACACTTGAAACTTGAAATTTGGTGTTGTTGATGAAAGTTATAGTAGGAGTAAAGTCTTCATTTTTGTTTAACAAATGACAAAAACCTTTGTTGTTTTATTAATGTCTAATGTGTCATGGTTTTATTGTTACAGAAAAGCTCTGTGGGACAAGAAAAGAAACCAGCCTTCTTGAAGAGAAAGCATCAAGATAGACAGCAGGTTTGTATTGGAATTTATCATTGTTTTAGTATTGAATTTTGGTTAAATAGTTAATGGATTATATTTGTGTAAGTTTGTGAATTTTGGCTAATAGTTTATACATTTACGTTTTCTTTCTGAGAGATGTATATGTTTTTTTATGTTATGTTTACTTTTTTTTATTTATGGTATGTTTGAATGTTTTTATTTTTTTTTTGTTTGTTTTTTTAGGAAGAGAGGCCATGCAAGGTGGTGTTCCCTGGGCAGAGTTCTCCATGTCCTGAGAAGTTGATAGAGGAACCCACACCTGAATCTGTGTATCCTGGTGGATGTGTTTTTGTTGAACCTTTGCCTGCTGAGGTCATCCCAGCTAAGGTGCAGGAGGAGATAAAAGATGGAGAGGTTGCTCATACATCGAGTAAAGGTCAAAATCTTAATCTAATTTCTTGCATTTGTTCTGAGAGCACGCCCTTGTCAGTTATTCCTGGGAAAAGGCTTCAAGAGCCAAGTTGTTTAGATTTTACAACAGGAATTGTATGTAGTGTTGTGGGAGCTATAAAGCACTCCCTGTTTCCAGTTTGTACTTGGAAGTCATCAGATCTGGATGACATTATTGATGAAGGTCAAAATCTAACATTGTCTGTAGCTAGTGGTAATCATGCAAGAAAGAAGTTCATAGATGTCTGTAGGTTGATTGAGCAGCAAAACATCTTTGGTGGAAAGTGGAAAATACGCAGTGGAATCATATTTAAAGGTAGTATTGATTTCATTAACTACAAGGAACTAAGTGAGGTGCTAAAGGACAGTTTACTTGATGGGATGTGTGTTCTCAGTCTTGAGAAAGCAACCATCCTGGTTATCCAGCATGAAGACTATTTTGTAGTTTTTGATTCTACACCACGAAATAATCAGGGGCTTGTGTGTAAGGTGGGTACAGCTGTTTTGGTTTTCCACACATGTTTTTGTGATTTGGTGCTGCACATTCTGAAACTCTGTGGTTCGATAAAAGCATCATCATTTTCTCTTTGGAGTATTTCTGTGCATTGCATGTTTTTCGACAAAGAGTCATTTGCAAGAATCACTGCTGATACAGAACCTGGTACTTTTCCTGCTGTTGGTGATCGTGCTAGTTATGCTGATGTTGTAGTGGGTCGTAGCTGTGCTAATGATCCTCCTAGAGGACCACTTGTTGCTTTGTCATCTTCTCTTAAGAGTTGTCCAGCTGATCTTGATGATGGTGATAGAGCTGTTGCTGCTTCTTGTTCTGAAGCCCACTTCTTAAGAGTTCTCCAGCTGATCTTGATGATGGTGAAGCCTGCTTCTTGTTCTTCTTCTAAGAGTTCTCCAGCTGATCTTGATGATGGTGATGGAGCTGTTGCTGCTTCTTGTTCTGAGATGTCCATTTCTAAGAGTTCTCCAGCTGATCTTGATGATGGTGATAGAGCTGTTGCTGGTTCTATGGTCAGTAGGGGACATGTACGATCTCTTAGAGGAACATTCCATCAAGGTGATGAGCGTTTCCAGTATGCTGGTGTTCAGTGTGTGGCAGTCAGTGCTGTTGCTTTAGTAATGCACAAACTGAAAAATGTTTTTTCTTGGCAAACTGACACGTTGGATGATGTAGTTATTTTGGGTGATGAGCTTTACACACATTTGCGTAAAGAAAAAATGATAAGTGGTGGAAATAAGTTACTTGTTGCGACTGATTTGACTGTTCCTGTTGAAATTGGAGAGCATTGCTTTGAACTGAAACATGGGGACTTTGTTAGTGGGGATGTAGGTGCTGTACAACCTGAGGTAAAATCAGAATCTGTTGTTAGTCTTCGTGAAGGATTGGAGAAGATCAGCAGAAAGTATGAGACCTGTTTTATTACTGTGATAGACAGCACTTGTGCTCTCATCACTGATAAAGGACATTATGCTCTTGTAGATTCTCACTCGCGCAACAGCCAGGGAATGATGGATGAAAATGGAAAAAGTATTGTTCTGTACTTTAACTGCCTGGATGATGTTTATGCTCACATTATGAAGTTGGTCAGTAAACGCAAAATAGCTCATAAGTTATTTGAGATTAGTGGTATTGATATTGTTAAGGCTACTGAGCTTAAAAGTGCATTGGAGTCATCTGATTCTGAAATGGTCTCGACTGATATTTGTGATGCGAGTTTGGTTGATGTATGTGATGATAACTCCCCTACAAATCAAACTAATAGGAAGTGGCACAAAACATTGTCCAAAGTTGCATCATTCAAGAAAATGAAGGATATTAATGATGTTGTGTTTGTAAGTTCTGGTTGTAAAAAGCCTCTGAACTTTAACCCACTTTCTAAAGTAGTTTCAGAAATGCTGTGCAAAAAGCTGGATATGGAATGTTTGAAACAGTCTAATCCAGTGTGCTTTGGATTTCGTGATTTGGGTAAGCCATGTTTAAAAGAAAAGATTGTTGGTGATGGAAATTGTTTTTTTAGGGCAATTTCTCAAGCTGTGAGTGGCACACAGAAATATCATAGAAAAGTAAGGCTTGCAGTTGTAAAGCAGTTGAAAAATAATCCTGAAATGTATAAGAGTATTTTAAGGAGTGAATATTCCTCCATGTCTGAATATATTATGCTGTCCAAAATGACATTTGTTGGCAACTGGGCAACAGAAGTTGAAATTCAAGCAGCAGCAGACTTATTGGGGCTCAGCATTTTTACATATTGCAATGGGAAGTGGTTTGAATATTCTTGTCAGAGCAAGTTGTTTGATCAAGGAATTTATTTGCACAATGTTGATGGCAACCATTATGAGACTGTTGTTTGTGTAAAATTAGTTAATGCTCAATCATGTTATGGCTATTGTGAGACAGAAGACTGTCTTTCAGAGAGACGTACTCGACAAGGGTTTTTGAAACCAGAAGTTGGTGTCAGAGAAACAGAAAACTTTGCAAGAGGTGATTATATTATTATTAATGATAAAAATTGTGATGGGTTTTCTTTCCGTCCACTATACACTGATGCATGCCAGATTCTGTGTAGCAGGTTAAAAGTTGATTTTGTAACTTGTAGTACACAAACTCCCATATCTGGATCTTTAGGACCTGTTTGTAAAACCCAAACTATTAAACAGGATGGAAACAGTTTTTTTAGAGCTGTAGCACAAACAGTTAGTGGTTCACAGAAATGTCATAGGAAGATCAGACTTGCTGTTGTTTCTTACATGACACAAAATGCCAAACAATATCAAAACCTTTTGGGAGAAGGCTATTCTTCTGTCTCAGAATATATTAGAAAAACACGGATGAACTATGTTGGTCATTGTGCTAGTGAAGTAGAATATATATCCATGGCCAATATGTTGGGAGTACACATATATGTATTTGATGACAATAAGTGGATAAAATATAGTTCCAAAACCAGTCTTTTCAGTGAAGATGCAATATATCTACTGAAGTGTGGTGACTATTTTCAACCTGTCATTTGTACCAAACAAGGGGAGAAAGATGAATGCTTTGGATTTTGTCAAGTTAATACTACATCTGGGCAATCCTATAAGTCTATGAGGGTCTCTAAAAAACAACATAATGTTAGGCAAATTGATGAAAACATTAAGGACAACTGCTACTTGTCCTATTATTTAAAAAAGAAACTGAATTATTTGCGCTCTTTCAACTTTTTATTACAAAAACATTCTAAGTGCAAGTAAAAAAAATACAGTATAACAAAAGTTTGCTGTATAGGGAACAAAAGAAAAACTTATGTCAAATGCATTACAAATTAAACCTTTCTTACAGGGAAAAAGTCAAACATAGGAGTATAATTACTTACAGAGACAATCCTGAACACAGGGAAAAACTGAAAGCAAGGAGTAGAACACTTTACAAGGAGTCTCCTGAACATAGGGAAAAAGTGAAAGCAAGGATTGTAGCACTTTACAAGGAGTCTCCTGAACATAGGGAAAAACTTAAAGCAAGGAGAGTATGAAGAATACAAGGAGTCTCCTGAACATAGGGAAAAACGGAAAGCAAGGAGTGCAAGTTATGACTTACAGACAGAGTGAAAATCATAGACAAAACTTTAAAAGCCGGAAAGCAAATAATAAAACCAAATATCAAAATATTGAATATAAGACGCAGCTCATACAACATGTTCAGTTGAAGAGGGATCAGATTAAAGTTGATTCTCAAAATATAGATTTTGTTATTGATAAATTTTTGGAAAAGGTTAAAGAAGGACCTGATTTTGTGTGTTGTGTTTGTTTCCGGTTGCTGTTTAAGCATCAGGTTCTGAATTGTAAAAGAGACACTTACAAGAAAACCAAACAAATGTCTATGATTGCAGAACAATGTATAAAGGAAGATTATGTGCACATCTGTGCTGATACATGTAGAACACCTTGTGTCTTCCTACAGACATCTAAAAATAAACTATATATTTGTCACACCTGTCATAAAAAAATTAGTAAAGGTGAAGTGCCTCCAGAGAGTTCAATTAATAAGTTGACTCTTGATCCCATTCCACCTCAATTGGCATGTTTGAATACTTTAGAACAACACTTAATAGCTTTACATATACCGTTTATGAAGCTTTTGGCCTTGCCTAAAGGTGGACAAAATGGTTGCCATGGACCAATTACGTGTGTTCCAGCTAATATTTCTCAAACATGCAGTTTGTTACCACGAAGCAATATGGAAGGTTCTTTACTACCTGTTAAATTGAAGCGTAAACTAACATTTAAAGGCCATTATGATTATCAGTTTGTTGATACCATGCATGTTCAAGAAGCTCTACATTATCTCAAACATAACAACCTGTATTATAAAGATGTACAGTTCAATGAAGCTTGGATAAATGAGTTTTCTCGTGAGGAAATTGAGCCTGTTAATGATGAAACTGTTTGCCAAAAAGAAGCTGATTGAAAAGGAAGATGGTGTGGAGGATGAGCTATTGCACGATAGACAACAACATTGTATGTTTCAAGACACTTGTCTTATGCCAGTAGATATTGGCCAGGAAGCATTGGATCAATACTTTGATAATGTATTAAATTTAGCCCCAGCTGAAGGTAATAATCCTGTCAAGCTGCTTTCAGATTGTTCAAATGAAGCAAAATGTTTCCCTGTGTTGTTTCCTTCAGGATCTAATACATACCATCAAAGCAGAAAATATCCTTTAACATTGTTTCGCTACTTTAATAATAAGCTTTTACATGTAGACGGGCGATTTGCTCATAATGTGGAGTACATCTTTTATGCACAGTATATGTTGGAAGTGGAAAAGGTAATATCAAGCGCGTCAATAGCTTTACGAAAAGGAAAAAGGTTTACTTCTCAAAATTTGGCTGACCTGCTAAAGGATGAAGATTCCATAAAGAAGCTCTTGGAGTTTGATGATGGCTATCGTTTTCTGAAACCTATTCGGGGTACACCAGCTTTTTGGCAGTCTGCGCAACGTGACATCTTGGCTTGTGTGAGACAACTTGGGAAACCAACTTGGTTTACATCATTTTCATCAGCTGATATGAGATGGACTAATCTCCTGTACACCATTTTGAGACAGGAAGGTCGAACACAGACTTTGGAGGAGTTACAATATGAAGATAAGTGTGAGCTGTTGCGTCGGAACCCTGTCACTGCTGCCAGAATGTTTGATTTCCGCTTTCATGTTTTCCTGAAAGAAGTTCTCATGTCCCGTGCAAATCCCATTGGTAAGATTGTGGATTACTATTATCGTGTTGAGTTTCAACAGCGTGGCAGTCCACATTGCCATTGTCTGTTTTGGGTAGAGGGAGCCCCTGTCTTGGATCGTGATACTGATGAAGAGGTCATTGCGTTTATAGACAAGTATGTCACATGTGAACTTCCATCAGAAGATGACCCGTTGTTTGAGATTGTTTCATCTGTGCAGCAACATTCAAAACGGCATTCAAAAACTTGTAAAAAAAACAAAACTGTCTGTCGTTTCAATTTTCCACGACCTCCATCTAGCAGAACTTTTATTTGTCGAGGGGAGAAATATCAGGATACAGTAAAAAAATGTCAGTGTAACTTGGATGAAACAGACACAACATTAAAGTGTGTCTGTTCAGCAAAAAAGGCAGAGGAGTTGATGGAAAGTGATATGGCAAACACTATACTAACAAAAGTGAAGAATGCTTTGTTAGATGAGAACAGTACATATAGTACAGTGGAAGACATGTTTGAAGGTTTGGGTATTAATCAAAGATTATTCGAAATGGCATACAAACGCTGTAGTCGAAAAACAGTTGTTGTACTGAAAAGGGGGATGAATGAAATCTGGATTAATCAGTATAGCAAGCCACTATTGAAAGCTTGGAATGCTAATATTGACATCCAGTACGTTGTTGATGCTTATGCATGTTCTGTCTACATAATAACATACATGTCAAAGGGTGAAAAAGAAATGGGCCTTATGCTTGGAAATACCCAAAAAGAATCAAAGGAGGGCAATGTCAGTGCAAAGGAGGCTTTAAAGATTCTTGGTCGTGTTTATCTGCATAACAGGGATGTTTGTGCTCAGGAAGCGGTTTATAGATTGACAAATATGCATTTAAAGGAATGTTCTAGAAAGGTTGTTTTCATCCCTACTGGTGATAACATTGTTAAAATGAGTTTACCCCTTTCTGTTTTGAAACAGAGAGCATCCTCAGACAATCTTACTACAGATGACATGTGGATGACTGGCCTAAATGACCGTTACAAAAACAGACCTAATGACCCTACTTGGAATGACATGTGCCTGGCCACCTTTGCTTCAGAATACCGTGTTCTCAGTAAAAATGAAAAGAGTAAAAATGCTGTCAAACTGAGTAATGGATTGGGTTTTGTGAGTAAAAGAACTCGAACACAACCTGCTGTTGTTCGTTATGCACGATTCTCTGAAACTAAAAACTCAGAGAAGTTTCATCAAACTGTTTTGCAGTTGTTTTTGCCATATCGCCACGATTGTGACCTTAAACCAACAAACTGGGAAACTTTTGAGGACTTTTATAAAACTGGAATAGTTCGATTGGCTGATGGGAAAAGACATTCAGTAAAGTCTGTTGTCGATCTAAATAGAAGCCACTTTGAGATGGAATCAGACAGCTTAGATATTGCAGAAAATGTGGTTGGTGATGACCTGCTGGAAGATGCATGGAGTGAGTTGTGTCCTGAGCTTGAAGTGGAACGCTTGGAGTGTGCAGAGGAGCACAAACAAATGCAAGAAACTCTTGATGATGAAGAAGAACATATTCCTGATTTGAGTTCCAAAGATGTTGCAACATTAGAGAAGAAAAACACATTGAGTAGAATTGAAGGTCTGACATTGATAAGGTCTCTGAATGAAAGACAGTTCTCCATCTTTTATGAAATCAGACAGTGGTGTCTGGACAAGGTCAATGGAAAAAACCCCAAATCAATGCATGTGTTCATTACAGGCGGCGCTGGTACTGGGAAAAGTCATTTAATCAGAGCTATACAGTATGAATCAAACAGAATCTTATCACCACTGTCTAGAAATCCTGATAATATTTGTGTTCTATTGACTGCTCCCACTGGTATAGCTGCTTATAACTTGGAAGCAGCCACAATTCACTCTACATTTTCTATTGGAATGGATCTACGTTTACCCTACATTCCATTGGGTGAGGAGAAACTAAATTCATTCCGTGCCAAATATTGCGATCTACAGCTTCTAATTATAGATGAAATATCAATGGTTGATCACAATCTTTTGTCATATATTCATGGTAGACTGCGACAAATTAAACAAACTGGAGATTTCTCACCATTTGGAAACCTTAGTATTATTGCTGTTGGAGATTTTTTTCAATTACCTCCTGTGAAAGGTACACCACTGTATTCTGATGGTGTTAGTAGCTCCTTATGGTCAGATTTGTTCAAGGTTGTTGAGCTAAAAGAGATTGTTAGGCAAAAAGACATTGTGTTTTCCCAGCTGTTAAACAGATTGAGGACTCGCTCCAAAAAGTCACCTATGTTACCTGGTGATATTGAGATTCTAAAACGCTGTGAAACAGGAGAAGAAAGCTCAGCCTTACATATCTTTGCAACAAATCAACAGGTAAATGAACATAACACTAATCAGCTATTTAAGTGTTGCCCTGAATATGTAAGAATTGGAGCACAAGATTATGTCAATGATAAAAAAAGTGGAAAACTGAAGTTGTTGGAGGGTAGTCATGCCAAAGCTCCCTATACATCTTTATCTGAAGTATTGTTGTTGGGTAAAGGAGCACGTGTCATGTTGTGCAAAAATATTGATGTTAGTGATGGTCTGGTTAATGGTGTTTGTGGTACTGTAACCGAGATAATTCCAGCAGAAACCAAAGACTTTCCTAAAAAAGTCTATGTTCAATTTGATGACCATCGTGTTGGTGTTATGAGGAGGAAGAGCTTGCGGTGTTTGTCACAAGATCTGGTTAATTCAACACCTATTGAACCAGAGGAAGACAGGGCAACAAGTAAAGGTGGAATGAGGCGGCAGTTTCCTCTGAAATTGGCATGGGCTGTCACTGTACACAAAGTGCAAGGTGTAACCGTTGACAAAGCTGTTGTGTGTCTTGATAAAATATTTGCAGCTGGTCAGGCTTATGTAGCTTTAAGTCGTGTAAAAACCATTTCTGGATTGATCATTCAGGACTTCAAAGAGAAAAAGATTTACTGTAAAGATGATGTTCAGCTTGCTGTTGAGAATATGACACCTGTTTTAATTGGACCTACACAGTTTGAGACATTTAAAAAATCTTGTTGTACTGTGTTTCTGATGAATGTGCAAAGTCTGAATCGGCATGTGGAAGATTTAGCATTTTGTACAAAACATTTAAAACCTACTTGCATTGCAGTAACAGAAACATGGCTGTCTGTTTCCACAACAGATACAGTAAATATTGATGGTTATACTTTCAGGAGCTTTCCACGAAGTTTATCATATTCTGGCAGGGAAAAGGCATTGTTGGCATTGAAAGACCAGCAACATGGTGGTGTTGGCATCTATAGTGCAGAAGGTTTGTCACATGAAATCTTAAAACCGCCAAGTGCTGAGCTGGAATGTGGAGTTATGAGATTGCTTGATTTTAGTATCATACTGGTGGTTGTGTATCGTCCACCCCTGTATCCTCATTCCATATTTAAAGCAAATGTTGGAAGGTTGCTTGATTGGCTTGCGCCACTAAGTGACACAATAGTATTGATGGGAGATTTCAATGATGATATTTTAAAGACCTCAACC
>JAGKQL010000942.1:0-24969 GCA_018398635.1 Cyprinodon brontotheroides
GAGATCTGCTGAGAGCAGAACCTTCCAGAAGAAGGTCCACCGTCCTCTGACTGCCTTAGATCTAAAGTTCTCTCAGGTTTAACAGATTTCTGACTTTTTTCTCAAAATTCTGACATTTTCTCCATGAAGAAGTTAAACTGAAATAAAATCAGTTAACTTTTTATTTTTCCAGTAGCCCTAATCGTCTTCTCTAATAATCGAATGTCTAGATCTGAGCAGAGATCCTTTCTGGTTTCGTTATTCTGTGCGGAGGAACCGGGTCCAGAACCTGGGGGCCTCCAGGCCGGACCAGCAGGAGGTCAAGGCTCTCCAGGAGGACCTGCTTCCATCTCCAGACCAACATGGCGTCCAGATGTGGGTCTGATTCCGTTAGCTTCCGTTAGCGTTTCAGGTCCTGATTCACCTTTGACCTTTGGGTCCAGAGAAAAAAAGATGGCTGATTTCTGCTGAATCATGAGCAGATTAGTTTGTTTTTCGTGTTTAAAGATAAAGCGAGTGTCGATGAGCGCCACCCTGTGGTCAGGCAGCTATGATCAGGGAAACAGGAAGTGGCGTTTAGCTCCAGTTCCTCCTGCTTTGATCTGAGCTTTAATCGCCTCCATTATAAAACAGAAGGAAACTTCTAGAACATTTCTGCTTTTCTAACATCTAAAGTCTGATGGACCAATCAGAACCAAGAACCTGTTGAAATTTGACCTTCAGATTTCTGAGATTAAAGTCAGAATAAAACCTTTAAATGTTTTACCTTAAAGGCGAGTTGGTTTGGATTTAAACTAAATTAAATTAAACTAATAAAAGTAATTAAAGCGCCAGAAATGGATCAAATTCAGACGGTGGAACCAGAACAACATCTGGATTAAATCTAAAATTAATAATCAGGGATTAAAAAATAACATAAAATAAAACTAAATCATCTGGACTGAAACCAGAACCAGAGTGAATAGATGACAGCCTCATAGTTCTGGACTAGAACCTAAATGAATAGATCTAAGCTGAGTCTATTTCCCTGGATCCAGCAGCAGCAGCAGCGTCTCTGCGGATGAAGGAGCTGTGACAGATCGCTGGCTGAACATCAGGAGGCGTTTAGTTCTGCTCCGCTGTTTCATCTGAGAGGCCCTAATGAGAGCGGAGAGACTCGGAGCGACTCGGAGGAGCTGAGGACGCTCCCCGTCCCGTCCAAGCCCGGATTAAAGGGCCAATCTGTCACCTTTTGGTCTCTGCTGCCAGAGGAAGACGAGACAAAAAGGACCCAACTTAAAAAAAACATTTTCTGCTTTGATTGAAAGATCAGGAACTGATTCAGGATCAGTTGGTGCCTCATTTTCTAAACATTTAAATCCAGTTTATCTTCATTAAAGGAGGTTAATCTGGCCTTAAATCGCCATGGTAACGCTTCCTGTGAGGACTGGTTCTGATGGATCCAGACGGAACCAGAACTTCCTGGGATGTGATCAGACAGAAGTGAAGTTTGCTGGGTGTGTGAGCGCGCGGCGCCTCGGGCGTTAATGAGCGCGCGGCGGCCGGACGCAGACGGAGGGAAGTCAACAGCCGCGTTAACCTGCTGATGAAACGAGGCGCTCTGAGGCCCCGGCATCATTAGCCGGCAGAGAGACAGTATGTTCCGACGGTAATGAGCCCTTTCCCATCATCCCTCACACCTTAATTAGCAGCGGGCGCGGCCCCCCCGGCCCCGCGCGCCGCTAATGGACTGAACAAGGCGGAAAACGAGGACTATTAGAGCCGCACATGAAGCGCCGCTCTCCGCAGGAAACACTTGAAACATAATCGCACTTTTCTGTCTGCAGGTTGATCTGAGTCCAGGAGGCGAAGGAGCGGCAGGTTCTCCTCCTGCGGCTGGGGTCAGAGGTCACACTGCGGGGTGTGTTTGATTCCCTCACGCTGTCAGCTGAGTTTGATGCATGGCAGAGGGCGGGGCAGGCTGAGGGCCACGGATCAGGGTCAGGATTTAATCCGTCATCAGAGTGAGGAGACGCATCCAACCAAACTGGAAACAAAATGTTAATTTCTGCTTCTTTAAATTAAGATAAATTTTATTTTTAGGAAGAAGTAACTTTAATTATAATCAACCCAGAGGAACCAGAACCCGTCCCACAGCATGAAGTAGGCCCTGATCTAACAGTCATCACTAAGCAGACTGGGGACAGAGTGGAGGATCTACTGCAGGAGGCATGGGCGGGTCTAGACGGGGGCCAACGGGGGCCGCTGCCCCTGAAGACATAATACTGCAGTGGAACAGACCCGGTTACTGATCGGTCCTTTAGATCTATTTCATTTTTACTAATTATTTAAAAACAATAAGGTGATAGCTTCCCTGCTACTGAGACATGATCCCAGTTTTCATCTGATAAATGTTTTTTTTTTCAAAGCAAATAAAAAATACTCTAATTTTTACAGCTGAATTTATCCGTTTTCCTTGACTTCTAATTCAGATTTTCTAGAAAACGGGAATTTTAACTTAAATTAAGTCAAAAATACGTAAAATTCCTAAATTCTGAATGTATATCGACCTAATAGGACAGAGTTTTTTATTTCCTGCTTTTCTGGGCCCCCATGAAAACAATGCCGGCCCCCTATTGGCCCCCCGGTACATTTGTTCTAGAAGCGCCTCTGCCAGGAGGTCAGAGTTTCTCTGACTCCATTTTCTGTGGAAAAAGCAAACCAGGTTCCAGTTGCTGCTCCTTCATCCGGGCGTCTCCACCTCCTCCGATAATCCGGGATGTTTCCAGCAGAACGACCCTTCAGGGCTGCGGCGCGCCGCCGCATCAGAGTCTGGATCCATTAGCGTCTGAGGAGCGCGGGCCGATTAGCCAGCTGGCTGTTATGAAACAAAGCAATTAATGTTACGTTAATAAGTCAGATTTCCAGCAATTCCACATCATGAGCTAATCGCCGACTAATTACAGCGACGGCTTATTAGTGCATCCGATGATGGGAGATTAATCGGTCTTTAACAAACTCCTCAGAGCTGCTGTGGCATCAACATCTGGCCCAGATGCTGCTGGAGTCTGTGGGATTTTCACACAGGATGGGAGGATTTCTAGAAACCCGGAGGAAGCGGCATGTTTCACAGCAGAGCGCTGCAGTTTTCCTCTGCTTCACATCGGATCCCTGAGGAGACTCACTGATGGAACCAGCAGAGAACATTTAAATAATCCAGATTAAAACGAACAAAGGAGTCTGACACGTTTAAAATAATCACTACATTATGTTGTTTTTTAGTCAGTCAGGAAAATATATCAGATCTAATGAAGATTACACTTAAAAAAACTCACAATTTAAGATGCAAATGTCATAAAAATATAACTTTGATCTATTGGGAAATATTTCTGCAGGAGCTTAAACTCAGTTTAACCCTTTAAGCTCAGAGAATCTATGGAGCAAATTCTGCTGAAGTTATAAATGAAGGATGGAAATAAAAACATAAAGGATCCGGATTGTTTTCACTCCTTCAGGCGGATTAGAGATTATAGGAGCATCGGGATTATGGCTTCATTACTGAAGGAAGCTCTGCTGATCAGATTAATGGGATCCATAAATATTTAACATTAACTCCTGTTTTTATCATGTGACTAAAAGCGAAAGTAAATCACTGAACATCTGGAAAATGACTTTGGTTGTTTGATCTTTATCAATAAAACGTTGAAAAGGTTAAAATCTGGCTGTAATAACAGCAAACATCAAGAAATTAAAGATAAATCAGATTAATTAATGTTTCCAACAAGGAAATATTTATGTTTTGGACTCGTTAACATTTATAAATGAATCCCGTTAATCCAGATGTTTTATAAAGTGCAGCTATGAGCTTTAATTGGATTTTCTCTCTGCTTTAAAGGTAATTTATAATAAATACATTTTTAACTCTTTTTTTATAGTTTTAAAATGATAAAACGAGATAAAGTTAAATCTGAGAATAATCTGTGATAAATTAGTTTCTTATGAACGGATGTTTTTTAGAAGCTTCAGAAGCTCCTGGTCTCGCTGGTTCCTCCAGACCTTCTGTAGATGTATGAACATAGATGGCATCATGTGACCTTTACAGAGAAATAGTTAGAAAATAAGAGAAATAATCTTAATCTGGATGTTTGTGCAGGATGGGGGTTAAAATGGAATCTTTTTAAAGCGTCTTGGATTGAAGCAATCTGAGCAGAAGGAGAGATGATCATCCATGGATGCTGAGGCAGACATAGAGTTCATAGATCTGTGAACGGATCGGCTTCTCTTCGTGTCCGCTGGGACCGCCTCTGGAGCAAACGCAGCGTGGCGTCTTGACGCCGCCGGCCGTCTTCCCGCGCTCCGTCACACTTGGCGAATAATCGGATTAAGGTGATGGAGTTTGTTCCGCTCTGTGAGCCCACCTGGACCGGAACATCTGCCTCACCTGTTTAACGGAGAAGAAACGTCCGGAAGGATCCCACTCTCAGGTTTGATCAAACGGAGGTTGCTATGGTTACCAGGGGTCAGCGGGTCAGATTAAACGCTGCTCTTCTATTAACGTCCTCCGATGGTTCCCAGTGGATCCGCAGACTTAACGTCTCCTGGTTGGTTAGAGGCAGAGGCCCCCATCATCACACATCCTCCACCGTGGATAACAGCAGGTAGGTGATCTGAACACACCTTTATGTTTGTGATGGAAGATCTGGATCTGATGGAGGCTGGAAGATCACGCCTCGCTGCTCCTATCAGGGTCCAGCTTTAAACTAAACTTGGTTCCAGTCGGTTTAAGTCGAGACTAAAGTCGGATCGGGTCCAGCCGCCGTTTCCTGACTCATCGTCTCGTTTCCGTTCTGATTCTCTTCCCATTTTAGGCTCAAATCAAATAGTTTTTAATCATTAATTTAATCAGAAACTTTAGTCTAAAGAAGAGAAATCAATAAATAGTCCAATGTTCTGGTTCTGGTTCTCCTGCAGGAATCAGCCGTTTCTCTCCATCCTGAAATCAAATGTTGGGATTTTTCAGATGAAGCTGATGATGCTGCAGAAAATGATGTCTTTGTTATTCCTGAGGAGGATCAGGAAGTTCTGGAGGACTAGGAGGTTCTGCAGGTTCTGGAGATTCTGGAGGTTCTGCAGGATCAGGAAGTTCTGGAGGTTCTGGAGGATCTAGAGGATCAGGAGGTTCTGGAGGATCTAGAGGATCAGGAGGTTCTGGAGGATCAGGAGGTTCTGGAGGATCAGGAGGTTTTGGAGGACTAGGAGGTTCTGGAGGTTCTGGAGGATCTAGAGGATCAGGAGGTTCTGTTAATGAAGACATTTGCTTCTGGAAATCAAACAATATTTAAAGTTTTTTGTTTTTCTGCAGGTGAGAAAATAAAATGCTGAGTCATGCAGGATTAGTTTAGATTATTAAGGGTTTGATATAAAATGCTTAAACAGAAAGTTAAACTAATCCGTCAGATTCATTTAATTTAATAATTTAATGGGTTAATTCTCTTCAGTTTCTTCACAAAATAAAATCAAACTGTGTTTTTGATCTGACTGTAATCTGTGATTTAATTCATCTTTAGGTTGAGATTAAGTTTATTAATCTGCTTTAATCTGGAATCAGCCTGAAATAAAAAGATTAATAAGAAAAAAAATGAAGAATCAGTGTTAATTCATGTCTGTCAGCATCATGTGACCTCTGGCTCCGCCCACTCCTGGGGGACATCAGGAAGTGGGTCACCCACTCAGTGAGCCCCCCCCCCCTGCAGCTGGAAGCAAACCAAACCTTAATTAGCGGCTAATTGATGCAGACAGGAAGTGTCTCCAGAATTATTTCTGCTACTTTAGAACTTTTCCTGGTTTCCATGGTAACGCATGAGTGACATCTTCTCCATGTTCCAAAGGTCTGAAGATGTGACGGATGGTCGGATCCAATCAGAACCAGAACTAGTCTGCAGCTTCAGAGTCCAAATTTAAATCCAGTAGAAAACATGCGGAGGGTGAAGATTAGGGTGATGGTTCAGAGGGAAACCGTGGAGGAAGGAGTTAATCTCAGATTATTCAGGTTCTATCCATCATTTGTTGCTCATAGTCGGAGAAATTTGAGTCTATAAATAAAAAGATAAAACTGAGCTCTAGGTCTGGGACCCCCAGGACACGCTGGAGAGCCTGGTCTGCGATGGATTTTCTTTCAGAATAAAAGCTCTGCTGTCATCCAATCAGAAACTTGTTTCCTTAATCTTCTGATTTATGAGAAACTTTAAAATCTATTTGCTTCCTTCAGCATTTTATTATCGGTTATTATTCAACAAACACGAGAATAAAACTTTAATCTCCACCAACTTCCAGCAAAAAATAAATAAATGCAACATTTAGCAGAGAGGCTGATGAGAAATACTGAATATTAAAGCAAATAATGTTCAAAATAAAGATTTAATGCATCTAGATATTAAATCATTTCAACCTTCAGCAGCTCTTCACTATAAACTGCAATAAATGTGGTTTTATTTCTGAATTATTAAATATTTTCTGCTTGTTTCACTCATTAAATCAGTTTTTTATAATAACTTCTATTATTTTTGGAGAGTTATGTTTATTTTCGTGTTTAAAAAGTGTTTAAAATGAAACATTTAATAACTTATAGATTTAAGGTATTTTTTTTTAAAGTTACTCAAATTAAATTATAATGAATATAAATGATAAAATTCTCCCAGTTTCAATATTTAGAGAAAACATTTTTTTCAGTATGATATGAGAAAAAGTCAGAATTTTGACTTTAATCTAAAAATTCTGACTTTAATCTCTCAGAACTCTGACTTTTTCTGAAATAAAAATTTAATTCATGGAGGAGAAATCTGGACCCAATTCTACGGAAGAGGATTAGGGTCACTTAGAAAAATGTAAAAAGTTAACTAATTTTAAAATTTTATTTCAGTATAATATGAGAAAAAGTCAGAATTTTGACTTTAATCTAAAAATGTTTACTTTAATCTCAGAATTTTGAGAAAAAAGTCAGAATTTTTACTTTTTTCCCACTGAAATAAAAATAAAAGAATCTCTTTAAATGGCCCTAATCCTCTTCCGTACAAACCGGTTTGGTTTCATCATAAGTTTAATCATTAATATTTAATAAATATCTTTAAAAGTTGATCATAGGTTTATGTTTATTATTAGGATCTACAGAAAGTTTTCATCTTAATTTTATTTCATCTTTATAAAAAATACAAAATAAAAATAAAAAGTTAGAACTGTAAATATACAGTCATATATTTATATTACTATTTTTTATGTATTTATTACTGTTTTCAAGGCTGCACTTTAAAAACTGAAATTGTCTAGAGCTGTTTAAACGAAATTTCTTTGTGTTTAACTCCTGTTTACAAAATGACAAAATAAATCTAAATCTTTAGGTTTATTAGTGTCAGAGCGCCCTCTGGTGGCCGCGTGGAGGAATCAAATATTTTTGATTTAAAAACATTTCTAAGACATAAATCTAAAATCTTTAGTTAAAATGTGAATCCTGACTTTATGTTAGTTTAATCTAAGCTAAATAAATCTTTATTTCTACAGTAAAGCTGTAAAATAGATTGAAGTTAAATATCTTTCTGTCATAGAGAGCAACACTCAGATCCTCTTCATCCACATTTTATATTTTTTACTTATTTATTCACATATTTTGTTAAATTTGTGCTTTTGGATTTCTTTAAATGGTTTCTCCCAAATAAAGTCACGTTTTATGGATAAATGATTAATTTCCAGCCGAAATAATGTTTTAAAAATGACTGATTTGTTAAGAAACTCTTCTTTAATTGGAAAAGATTCGTTTTCTGTGTGAAAATAAGGAATAAAAACAGATTTAAAGGGAAACTTTATTGATCTGATTTTAAATCTTTTAACTGAGCTGTTGACACATCAACAAGTTAAAAGAATTTTGAATCTTTTGATCTAAGAAATCTGAAGTTGATACCCAGTGTGCTGCTGCCCTCTGCTGGACTCCAGCAGTACTGCACCACACAGATTTTAACCTGAGTTTCTTTAATTTCTCTTTCGTTTAATCATCTTTTAATTTGTTACTCTGCTTTTTATTCACCCGAGTTTAGTTTATTAACAGATGTCAGTTTGTCTTTTCTGTTGCATAAAGAAAATAGAAGAAGAAGAAGAAGAAGAAGAAGAAGAAGAAGAAGAAGAAGAAGAAGAAGAAGAAGAAGAAGAAGAAGAAGAAGAAGAAGAAGAAGAAGAAGAAGAAGAAGAAGAAGAAGAAGAAGAAGAAGAAGAAAGAAAGAAAGAAAGAAAGAAAGAAAGAAAGAAAGAAAGAAAATCAGTAATTCTCAAGGAAATAATTACCTCTCAAAATTTGTTTAAAATTAAAGCCAAATTGTCACCATTATCCACAGATTCGCCACATGGAAATATGAGAGAATCATAAATCTGAAAGCCCCCCCCAAAAAAATAAAAAGCAACAAAATAAAGCAATATGAATTAAATTAGACCAAATAATAAACTCCTAAATGTGCAGAAATACTTTAATAAAAATAATCCATCAGTGATGATATAAAATGACGTTTGAGCCGCTGTTAGAGTTCACAGTATTTAGGAGCTGAACTCTGGATTCTTTCTAGATGAATTATCTCATTTTTCCCTCTAACTCTTCTCTGATTGGTTGATTAGTAGTTTCTCTATGTTCCCTCGTTCAACCAGAGTCTCAGACTTCGTTCTGTCAGACGTTCACTGATGGCTTCCTAAAGCCGCCCGGCTGGTTTTAAACACTTTGAACTGCTTTAGATGCTTTTCTATTTTCTGCTTCTGGATGTGAGAATCTACTGCAGGAAGAAAAGGTCCAATAAATGAAGTTTAGCTTTGATCTGAATCCCAATCAATAGAAAAATGGGCTCATTCAATGAAAGCACTTTATTAAAAGGGAGAAATAAAGCAGTTAATTTAGGACTTGGTGACGAATCCGAGTCGATCTCAGACCCAGATGTGGATTTTTAACTTGTTTCTTTCCGACTCCGAGAGGGAAAAGAGTCTAAACTTGAACATCTTAATATTTAAAATGAATGAATAAACTTTAATCGTTACTGAAATATCTTGATGCTGAACAGATCCAACATTTAAATGGTTCCAACTTTTCATTTTTTACCTTTTTTTTCTCTCATTTCATTGGATAATAAACCTTCATGTTTTCACATGTGGAGCCATAAAAGCAGATGTGAAAACCGCTGCAGGTTTCTAAACTTTCCAACCCGTCTGATTCGTGTGGAAAAGTCGAGTCGGTTTTTGTTTTAGTCTGAGGATCTTTAGTTAAACTCAGCCTTATAAGCAGCTCAGCAGGTGAAATGATTTCTACCTTTTATTTCTTTAACATAATTCCGTCATAAAAATGATCCACAGTCACATGTTTCACATTTGAAAACATGTGAACCACATGTTGATAAAAATAAATGACCTTTAAATCTAACTGCAACAAAATTAGTAGATTTACAAAAACTTTAGATTTACAAAGCTTGGAATGGCGATCCACTTAAAAAAATCAATAACAATTTAAAACGACTCTGATGTTTCAAAAAACAACATGTTTCCACAGAAGATGAAAAAAATAATTAAAAACAGGGAGGAGGGTTAATGCAACCATGTGTTCGCAGCACAAATATAGAGAAGTTCAAGAAAAAATACAAGAAGTGTAGAAATGATCCAATGTTCTGCTAATTCTGAATGATGCATGCATTCACATTCATGCATTCACACTCATGCATTCACACTCATGCATTCACATTCATGCATTCACATTCATGCATTCACACTCATGCATTCACACTCATGCATTCACATTCATGCATTCACATTCATGCATTCACACTCATGCATTCACATTCATGCATTCACACTCATGCATTCACATTAATGCATTCACACTCATGCATTCACATTCATGCATTCACATTCATGCATTCACACTCATGCATTCACACTCATGCATTCACATTCATGCATTCACATTCATGCATTCACACTCATGCATTCACACTCATGCATTCACATTATGCATTCACATTCATGCATTCACACGGCCAAACCTGCATGGATGGGAATAATTCAACTAGTTTAAATGAGGAACTCCTAGAATAATATCGGGACCAGGGCTGAACGATTTAGCAAATCAAAATTGCGATTATCTTTAACCAGTATTGCAATTTTATTTTCATTTTCCGTTAAATGCGAACTTGTAGATGTTTCACCTCCAGGCTTTTATTTTTTATAGCTCTGCTTCCCCAGAATCTATTATTACAGGACTTCACTGTAACCTTTATGCGAAAAAAACTCTCTATTCTACTTGCATAGATCTGGGCGCTAACTGCTACTCTCCGTGTGGCTTCTAGCATTTTACCGCCACCTAAAGGACTGGAGGGAGAAATTTCTCCTTCTTCTTCTTCATGAAGTCTAATGGTGGTTGGAAGTGCATTACTGCCTCCTACTGGTATAGATGTGGAACAAAATGACAGAATATCAACCAATAAATGTATCTACTTTACCTTATATCCAAATATAATAACCCGATAATAATCCTCTATAATTATCTAATATAATTACTATTTATTATTACGAATATCTTTAACTTTCTCAACTAACTTCTTTGAGTCACGGATTGAAATATGAACGAAAAGGGAAATTTAAAACATATTCTTAATGTTTTCATATTTCTTATACATGGATGTCTAAACATTGATGGTTTTGATGGACAGATAAATTCGAATTAAAGGATTTTCCTTGGAAACACGTTTCAGTCGATGTGCTTCAGTCGGTGTGGATGAATAAATTCTCTGCTCAGTGGATGATTTTACTATCAGCAACATTCTAGATCATTTCTGACACTTTATTTGTTAAACCTGGAACCTGCGGAAGATTACCCCCCCACTTAATTTCACATTTATTGTCCCAGACTTATGAAATCCACCCCACAATCACAGAGAGCAGGTATGATTATGTGGAGAAACTTGCATAATTGTAAACACATTATTTCTCAAGCTAAGCAGGGGAGGGAGATCTCTGCAACCTGCGGAACGTTCCCTCCCCTCTTTATTTTCACGTTACCTCAGATCGGGTTGTCTCCTCGTAACCCAGCAGCCCGCCAAATGATGAAAGGCCAATATTATGGTCATTACTGTTAATATATAACAGCAATTTAAAGATTCAGTGATAAAATGTCACAGGGGATGGTATGGGGGGGTCAGTTAAGAAGGGGAATGATTTTTAAAACTGGAGTACTGGTGACGCTTCATGAAAACCTTTTTGCTTCATGGTGGCGCTTCCTGCTTCCTGCTGCATGTGTGTGGATGTGTGTGTTTAATGGATGCTCAAGGCTGTGAGAGCAAACTAATGGATTTATATTTACCTGCCTGCTTTTAGGTGCTCCTCAATCGGTCCATTAGGACAACAAATAAATAGTTCTTCAGAAAAAAACGACTTAACAGCCTCTGAATGACCTTAAGTACCGAAGCTTCCCTCCAGTCTGCAGAAAATCCAGCCTCCAACAATCAGCTCCTCTCCTGCACAGCTGCATCTACTGTGGAAGATATTAAACATTTCAACCTTCTGCAGCTGCTGAATTTAAAGGAAACAAATGGAAACGTCTTCTGGTTGTTATGCTTGAATGAAAAGTTTCTCATGTGGAAACTAAAGCCACCAAAACATCTGAATTAGAGATAATCTCACTGATAATCCGATGATAAAAACTCTTTTCACTAAAATATCCACAGAAGAAGTTCCACCAGTTAAAGTTTAGATCCAGAAGCTTCTGGTAGATCCTTTAAAAGTCAGGATCTTCTTATGGAGCTTAGATTTGATGAATTATTCCTCAGAGATCCTTCAGGATCCCTATGGATAACACTAGACCAGGACCGTGACATCAGCCGGTATGGCGCAGCCCGGGGCCCCACCCTGGAGCCAGGCCCGGGGTTGGGGCTAGCATGTGAGCTCCTGGTGGCCGGGCCCAGCCCAAACAGACGATGTGGGCCTGCCCTCCGGTGAACCCACCATCCGCAGAGGGGTCCGTGGGGGTTAGGTGCTGAGAGGACTGGGTGGCGGGCGAGGCAGGGGGCCTCGCATCGCTTGGGAGCCTGAGCTTATGTGGGAGGTTTAGAGGTACGGGATGGATATAGTCGGGCTCATCTCTACACACTGCTTGGGTTCCGGATCTGGTCCCCTTGAGAAAGGTTGGACGCTCCACTCCTCTGGCGTTGCCCTCGGGGAGAGGCGGCGAGCTGGCGTGGACTTGCTTATTGCCCCCCATCTCAGTTGTCAGTTCACCCCGGTGAATGAGAGGGTCGGGTCCCTAAGCCTTCGGCTTGGGGACAGGATTCTCACCGTTGTCTTGGCCTATGGGCCCAACATCTTTGCAGAGTATCCGGCCTTCTTGGAGTGCCTGGGAGGGATCCTGGACGGTGCTCCAACTGGGGACTCCACGGATCTACTGTAGGATTTCAACGCCCACGTGGGCAGCGACAGTAAGACCTGGACAGGGGTGATCGGTAGGTACAGCCTCCCTGATCTGAACCAGAACAGCGTTCTGTTATTGGACTTCTGTGCTTATGTCGATAACGAACACCATTTTCGAGCACAAGGGCGTCCATAAGTGCACGAGGCACCAGGACGCCCTAGGCCAGAGGTCGCTGATCAACTTTGTAGTTGTGTCATCTGATCTCAGGTCGCATGTCTCTGACACTCGGGTGAAGAGAGGGGCTGAGCTGTCAGCCTATCACCACATGGTGGTGAACTGGATCCACTGGGATGGGAGGAAACCGATCAGACCCAGCAGGCCTAAGCGTGTTGTGAGGGTCTGTTGGGAACGTCTGGTGGATCCCTCTGTTAGTGAGGTCTTCAACTCCCATCTCCGGACAAGTTGCTCCTAGATCCTGTGAGAGGTTGGAGACATGGAGTCGGAGTGGTCCATGTTCTCCTCCTCCATTGTTGATGCGGCCGTTTCGTTGCTGTGGCCATAAGGTCTCTGATGTCTGTAGCGGCGGCATTCCTTGAACCCGGTGGTGGCGCCTGGAAATAAGGGCTGCCATCAAGCTGAAGAAGGAGGTCTACCTGGCCTTGTTAGCTAGTGGCTATCCAAGCGTGCTGCAACTCATGTGGGCGCAGAGGCAAAAACTCGGATCAGGTAGGAGTTAGGAGGGGCCATGGAGGAGGACTATCGGTTGGCCTCGAGTGTGTCCGCTGCCTTGGGAAGGGGAAGCGGTGCTTCACCAACACGGTTTACAGCGGGGTGGGAAAGCTGCTGACCTCGCCTGTGGATGTTGTTGGGCGGTGGAAGGAGTGCTTTGAGGATCTTCTTAATCCCTTCGCTCCACCTTCCGAGCAGGAGGCAGAGGCTGGGGACTCAGAGGCAAACTCCCCCCTTAGCCAGGCTGAAGTCACTGAGGTAGTGGGAAATGCTTCTCGGTTGCAGGGCCCTGGGGTTGGATGCATTGTCAGCAGTGAGTCAGATCTGTTCCTGGTTCATGTTGGACTCCGCCATGGCTGCCCTTTGTCACCGGTTCTGTTCATTACATTTATTGACAGAATTTCTGGGCGCGGCCAGGGACCAGAGTGGGGGTGTAAATCACATCCATCATAGCGACCCAACGATTTTATTATTTTCGATACTCAAGAATAAACCACGATACGATTCGATTAATTGGTTGTTTTTTTGTTTGTTTTTTACCTTACAGGCTAGACAATGTTTCAAATTTGAAATAAATCAATGAAAGCTGTAATATTGTTATGCATTTTATTTGAGAAACAACAGCAAATAACAGAAGTAGAAAAGTTGTACTCCACCTATTCCTATTAAAACCTCATTCACTGAAAAATAATAATACCACTGCGTTATAGATTCTGAAAGGCCTTGCATCAAAAAATACTGCACAATATCAGTGCAATGAGTGCAATGCAATACCTCGGCTCCAGAGTGTAGAGCAGGTATCGGAAGCCTTCGTTCTCCACAATGCAATAGGGACGAATGTCTGTACATATGCAGAATATCCCCGCCCCCTCCACTGACGCTCCGCTACACCTCTCCCAAAATCTAACTGACCGCAGACAGGAGGCCGGCTTGTTTTGTTTTTGTGACCGAAGTTGCGGAAAACAACTCGTGAAGTTTGACCTGCTAGAAGAGCGAGATGTGCGAGAACGCTGGGACCCTTTCTCCACCTGGATCCCCTCTATTTTTCACCGTCATGTCTCTAAGTTGTCGGACAAAGTCGCCCCCACTTCCTCTCCGCCTCGGCCGTATCTAGACCCACATCGTATAGAGCAGACCACGCTTCAATATTGAGCATAAATCAAAAATTTCTGCATTAAGCTCACTGCAACACACTGCTGCAGGAGGATAGCCAGAGAGGTAGGAGGGCAAAATAGGTTAGCGCCACCACAGCACGGGAGGGAGAATTACGTCCAGGAGCAAATGGATAAAAATAGACAGGAGGAAAAAAAAAACATGAGACGCTACTCTTGCAGACGTATTGATGCATCGGATCGTTGGCTGTTGGATCGATGGATCGACACAAAACGATTATTATTTACACCCCTAGACCAGAGGGTGTCCGGTTTGGGAACCTCAGGATATCATCTCTGCTGTTAGCAGATGATATTGTCCTGTTGGCCTCATCAAACCAGGACCTCCAACGTGCGCTGGGACGGTTTGCAGCCAAGTCTGAAGCGGCCGGTATGAAGATCAGCACATCCAAATCCGAGGCCATGGTTCTCCTCCGGGGAAAGGTGGATTCCCCTCTTCAGGTCAGTGGAGAGTCATTGTCTCAAGTGAAGTTCAAGTATCTCGGGGGTCTTGTTCACGAGTGAGGGACGGATGGAGCGTGAGATTGATAGACGGATCAGTGCAGCATGGGCAGTGAGGCGTTCGTTGTATTGGACTGTCTTGGGGAAGAGGGAGCTGAGTCGCAGGTCAAAGCTCTCGATTTACCCATGAATCTACGTTCCCACCCTCACCTATGGTCATGAGATCTGGGTAATGACCAAAAGGACAAGATTGGGAATACAAGTGGCTGAAATGAGTTTCCTTCACAGGGTGGCTGGGTGCACCCTCCAGATCGGGTGAGGATCTCAGTTACCTGGGAGGAGCCTGGAGTAGAGTCACTGCTCCTCCATGTGGAAAGGAGCCAGCTGAGGAGGATCGGGCATCTGGCCTCCTGGTCGCCTCCATCAGGAGGTGTTCCAGGCATGTCCCATTGGGAGGAGGCCTGGTGGAAGGACCAGGATACACTGGAGGGACGATGTCTCTGAGCTGGCCGGCTATTGCCTCGGGGTCCCCCCAAAGGGTCTGGAGGAGGTGTGCTTGGATCAGGAAGTCTGGGCATCTTTGCTTAGACTGCTGCCTCCGAGACCCGGCCCTGGATAAGCAGAAGAGGATGGATGGATGGATCCTTCAGGAGGAGGAAAAAGCAGACCTGGATGTAATTTGGTCCAGATTAAAACCAGCAATGATCCTGTTGTTTATTGGAGGCTTAAATTCCTAGACCCACCACCAGGGGGCAGAACTGATGGGATTAGGAGGAAGTTCCCAGAGATACTGGACCTGTTTGTCATGTGTTGCAGTTAAATAGTTAACCACAGCCTCTACTGGTGCTTCTGGGTTTGACTGCGTCTCCGTACTGGGAGGAGCTACTGGTCTCTTCTATGTTTTCTGTCCCATAGAAGGAAGTTCTTCCTGTTTCTCAGAGGCAGCAGCTCACACCCACCGGGATTCTAAAGGTTTTATTCCTTCCACCATCGCCACATGCTTGGATGGAGGTGCTAAAAATCATGAAAACGTCAATGACCTGAATCTACAGCCGGCTGTAACCTCGATAAACTGGATTAAAGTAAGAGGATCTTTTTCTACACAATGTTTCATTCAGTAATCAAAGTTTCTGAGCTTTGAATGGAAAATTAGATTCATCAATGAAATCCTGCAGCTTTTAATCACTAATGGATCAAAGATGGACGTATGTCTGCTTTATCAAACTGATTTAGATGATTATGGTTCATTTTGGACATTGAATAATATCACAATGAACAAAAACACTTTGAAGAACGATCTAAGTTGGATTAAGAGTAAAAACAACCCAAATTGAACAAAAGTTTAAAGCTCTGGGTCAAACCAGGAAATCAGAAAATGTCTCAGGATGAAGACAATCCAATTAAAAACGTATTTACTCTTTACTCTTTCCAGGTCATAGTCATTCCAAAACAGTTAAAATCAATCCTCTGGACTTTGTTTCCAAGTTTGAAGACGTTTCTCTTCCATCCAGGAAGATTTTTCAATCCAAAATGTCAGAAATAGCGCTTAGTTCCAGGTTTTATCCAGCAGCCCAACAAAGCCTGGTTTTAGTTCAGAAAACATGCAAATAGAAACGGATGAACGGTCCCCCCTTTGGAATGGGGGCTCGCTTTGGCTTCTTTGTTAGCCTGCAATGCCCCATACCTGTCTATGTCTCTGAAAGGGGGGTCGTTAGAGGGAATAGTTGGCCTGGCTGAACAGGCGAGGTCTTCTGTTCTCCTGTAAAGGGGTTCGGGGCTGCGATGACTGCTGTTTGGAGGAGATCCATCTGGCCAGTGAGAGATATAATAACCTAACAGGAACGGCCTTCATGAACTGAAGTTTTTTTTCCTCCAAATGTTAAAGTGTGAGAAAGTTCTCTATGCAGGGGGTGGGTTGGTTCCCCTGGGGGGAGTGGGTGTGTTGGGACGTTGTAAGGTATGGCAAATGGGATAGTTTGCCAATTGAGTATTTTTACTCCTAAAATAATATAATTAGATAAAATGCACTTGAAATAAGACAATCCGATTGTGTTTTCTTATTTTAAATGTAAATTTTCTTGTTCCATTGCTAAAATGTCTCTTTTCCCTCCTCAAATGCACTATTTTAAGTAAAAAAAACAACTTATCTAGATTTCAATTTTTTCCATTGTAGTCAGGATTATGACTTTTTCCCACATAAAACTTAAATGAAATAAAAATATCATTTAACTTTTTTTATTTTTTTCTTCTAGAAGCCGTGCATCAAACCGCTGCTGCCATCATGGAGAACCTGATGACCTTAAACCTGGAAAATGAGTCTCATTCTCCACGGGGATCAACCTGAGCAGAACCGGCTTTGGTGACAATAGAAGGAGTCTGCAGCAGCTGCTGGGCTCGGAAACCCAACACCCAGAACCGCCGCTTCGGACCCCGTCTGTGACCGCATGTCACCTGGGCGTTAATCTGCCAGACCTGGAACCTGAGCAGAGATTAACACGCTGCTCCTCCTGCTAAGCCCCGAGGATGGAGAAGCATTCATCTGAAATAATAAAAAACAATTAAAAAGGTCGACTGCAGACTGAACGTTGTTTTTCCTCTGTGGTCGGAGGAAGAGGAGGGAGGAAGATGTCCATTGATCGGAGCAGCTGGGTGTGTTTGACCAACATGAATGAATCGCGGCGCTGACGTTATGCCCGCTCTGTGTGTGTCCTTGATGGCAACGTATAAAAGTCCAGGAGCTGCTGGAAGCCGCAGAAGAGACGAAGAGCGACCAAGACGTCTTCATCCAGAACCAGAAGAACAGCAGCAGCAATAAGAGGAGAAGAAACAAACGCTGGTGAGAATCACAGGAGCTTTTATTCCTGCTTCTATTAGAGCAGCAGAACATTTCTGATTCAACTGATAATTATTTCTATGTTTTTATATCAGCTCTGCTGATTTCTGCAGTGTTCTGAACCGTAATCCTAATCTTTAGCTTCCTTTTCTAATCTGGACTTTAACTAGGCCACTTTAGAAAAGGTTCCTATTTACTCCAATCAGGAGAGATTTGATCCAGTTCAGTTAAACTTTTTATTATAACTGTAAATAAGCTTCAAAGTTTGATCTATTTGATTCATGGCTGCAGATTAATAACAGATTAGATCAGATTAGATTATTTATGTTGATAATTGGATTAACTTTGCGTCTAAAGAAAAGTCCAGAAAAAGGTTTAATGTGAGTTTTTTTGTCCTCGTTTCTGATTGGTTGACAGGATCATGTGTCCTGTGTGGCTATTGGTGGCTGTGGTGATTGTGGGCGGGGCCACAGGAGCTGTTAGCCAATGCTGGGAGCATCCGAGCTGCCAGGACCTGAACTCTGAGAGCGGCATGATGGTAAAGGAGCGGCCATCTTAGATTACAACCTTAATCTCTGATATTAATTAATTTAATCAGATTAAAGGTGAAATAAACATTAATCCAGTTGATCTAATCTTTCAGGAGTGCATCCACGCCTGTCACTCTGACCTCACCGCTGAGACCCCCCTCATCCCAGGGGAAGCCCACCTCCTGCCTCCCCCGCCTCCCCCCTCAGAGCTCTCCCCCTTCCCCTCCTCCTCCCCCCAGGCCAAGCGCTCCTACTCCATGGAGCATTTCCGCTGGGGGAAGCCCGTGGGCCGGAAGCGCCGCCCGGTCAAGGTCTACACCTCCAACGGCGTCCAGGGGGAGTCCACCGAGGTGTTCCCCGGAGAGATGAGGAGGAGGGAGCTGGCCAATGAGCTGCTGGCAGCAGCCGAGGAGCAGGAGGTGATGGAGGAGGCGTCGGAGGAGCACCAGCGGCTCCTGGGGGGCCTGCAGGAGAAGAAGGACGGTTCATACAAGATGAAGCATTTCCGCTGGGGGGGCCCGCCGGCCGGGAAACGCTACGGAGGGTTCATGAAGAGCTGGGAGGAGGGGCGCCAGAAGCCGCTGGTGACGCTCCTGAAGAACATCATCAACAAGGAGGAGCAGGTGTGAGAGGAGGAGCAGGTGTGAGAGGAGGAGCAGGTGTGAGAGGAGGAGCAGGTGTTCAGCAGCGACCAATAAAAAGCTGAGAAACTTCTGGATGTGACGTGATTTTCCCTGACATGAAGGCAAAGCGATGAAGATGTTTTGATATTTATTGTTTCATGTAAATAACTGTATTTATTACATATGAAAACAAAGAGTTATTTGCAAGCAAAAGAAACGACGTCTTTGTCTTTCTTCCTGATTCTGGTCGTCTTCAGTCTGGGCTGTTGGTCCTGATTCATCAAAACCAAACAAAAAAATCATTTTAATTCTATTCAGTTTATTTCTATAGCTCCAATTCACATCATGTCATCTCAGGTCACTTTATAGATCCAGATCAACCAGATCATCCAGTCAGATTGATTCCCAAAGTTTTCTATCCTAAGGAAACCAGCTGATTGCATCGACTCATTGACCTCTTCAGCAACCCCAAGCCTCACTAAGCATGCTTCTTGTAGCTTACAGTGGAGAGGAAAAACTCCCCTTGAACAGGAAGAAACCTCCAGCAGGAAACCAGGCTCAGTGTGAGCGGCCATCTGCTGAGTGAGCCCACTGGGGTTCAAGGAGACAGAAGCAGACGTAGAAAAAATGAAAAAGGGGTCCCCTATGTCCTCCAGCAGTTCAAGCCTATAGCAGCAGAACTATAGAGATAGATTCAGGATAACTTCGGCGCCCTTTAACCAGAAGCTTTATCAGAAAGGAAAGTTTTAAGCCTAGCCTTTAAAAGTAGACAGGGTGTCTGGGTTCTGGCGGACTAAAACTGCTTTGCTACTGATTTTGATACATCAGTTATTCAGAGATCAAAGCTAAACTTAAATTTTCATATTCACTACTTCTAAACTTTAAAACTTGTTTAACAAATGTCCACAGATTTGATGCCATAATAGAAATAAACTGTTAAATTGGTGAAAAAATGCAACAGTTGGTTTTTCTTGATGGTGACCCTTATAATAGTGAAAAGACTCCACAGAGTCCACAAAGAATCACTAGAACATCGGTTCAATCTGCCAGGAGGTCGACGTCCGATAAGCGAGGAATAATCAATGGATCATTATTTATACCTAAAACCGATACGTTAGCTGTGATTTAATAAATTTAGCATATATCGGTAAGGAAATAAAATAATAACTTTCGTCACGATCACAGAGTCTGGGGAGCCGCCATTTTGTCCAAATATAGTAGCCCTCCCTCCTGCCATCTTCCAGCAGTGACGTCACGGTGCGGTTAGCCTTAGCGCCATTCTCCCCCGCTTTCCAAGCTAAATCAATGGGAACTACTAGACACATCTGCAATCAGCTGCCATGATCTGCCCTGATCACCTTAATTGTTCATTTAACCTGCCTAACTCTGCCCGGTCTCTAATCGCTCCTCATCCTATCCACCTGCCTTTCTGCTTTATATCGGGTTCAGCCCGAGCTATCGGGGCCAGATCATTGTTTTGTGTTTTGTGGTCTGTATAGTTAGGTTTAGTTTATTCCATGGTTCAAGTGCTTGTTCTTGGGGGCCAGTGGAGTGAGAGGGTTTTGTCTGTCTTGTCGTCTGATTGTGTCCTGGTCCTTCTCTGTTGAGACCTCAGGATTTTGGCTTGGTACGCAGAGAGGGTCACTTATATTCCAGTAAGCTACTAGAAGGAGACCAGTTTAAAGTTTCCTGCAGAAATCCTGGTACCATGTCTTGTCTCTGTCCCTGAACCTCTGAGCCTGTCCATCTGAATCTGAGCCTGCCTGTCTGCATCTGTGCGTGTCTGTTGGGGCACACATCTGGACCCGTCTGACTCTGGACCTGCCTAAACGCTCTGAGGATTCCTGGAAACCAGGATCTGACTGTTCCTCTGCGGATCGGAACCCCTGGTCGAACTACGGACCCCTAGATCATGGAACTGTTCCTGTCTGATCTGATCAAAAATAGCGTTGAGTTCCAGGTTTTATCCAGCAGCCCAATAAAGCCTGGAATCTTGTTTTAGAAAACATACGTTGGGAACGGTCCCCCCCTTGGAATGGGGGTCGTTTGGCTTCTTTGTTAGCCTGCAATGCCCCATACCTGTCTATGTCTCTGGAAGGGGGGTCGTTAGAGGGAATTGTTGGACTGGCTGAACAGGTGAGGTCTTCTGCTCTCCTGTAAAGGGGTTGGAGCTGCGATGATAGCTGGAAGGAATCAACTCTATCGCTGCATTGAGGTTTTTGAAAGCTGAGTCCCCCCCCCCTCTGTTTAAGGGGTCGGTAAGGTCTTCAGAAATGTCATTATGGTGTAAGGGATCACACACTTTTTAACACACAAGAATTTTAGATCACAAAGGAAGATTAGATATAGGTCTATAATTGACCAAAAATAAAGGGAATGCCTATTAAATGCCTGTGAGAGAGCATGAGCCCATTTCTCCTCGTGCATGCTGCTGTTTTAAAGTTGCTCATTGCTTCACTCATACAAGCTAACTTTCCAAGATTCGCAATTTTTCCTCCATGTCAGAATCACCACCGTAAATACAGTTGTGTTCGAAATAATAGCAGTGCCTCAACAGCAGCAAGAAAATCACTTGTTTTATTAACATTTCAAACTCTATACCCCAGATAAGTTTCTGGGGGGTAAAATAAAGGTATAGAAAACCAACAAACCCAACAGGACAGCCATGCATACTGTGGATTCTGTGAAATTGAATGATTAACTGAAAAGGGTGTGTTCAAAAAAATAGCAGTGGTGAGTTCAATTAGAGAGGGCATCAATTAGGGAGGGTATTCTGGGAAAAAAGGGTGTTAACAGGTGATCCGTATTTAAGGATCAAGACAACTGGCATGCTGGCTGTGCATTTGTCCTGAAAAAACAAGGAAAATGGGTCGTTCAAGACACTGTTCTGAAGATGAGCGTTTCCTAATAAAAAAATTGATTAAAGAAGGGAAAACATACAAAGAGGTGCAGAAAATCATTGGCTGTTCAGCTAAAATGATCTCAAATGCCCTGAAATGGGAGCAAAAAACTGAAAAACGAGGAAGAAAAAGAAAGACAACCCCTCGAATGGACAGAAGAATAGCCAAACTGGCGAAGACTCAGCCAATGATGGGATCCAAGAGGATCAAGCAAGACCTTCAGTTGACAGTGAGTACTGTGACAATCAGAAGACGTCTTACTGAGGTTAACCTTCCAGCAAGAAGCCCCCGCAAAGTCCCACTGCTGAGAAAAAGACATGTGCAGAAGCGTTTACAATTTGCCAAAGAGCACATTGACTGGCCTGAAAAGAAATGGCATAATATCTTGTGGACAGATGAAAGCAAGATTGTTCTTTTTGGGTCTAAGGGTCACAGGCAGTATGTCAGACGCCCTGCAAACACAGAATTCAAGCCACAGTACTCACTGAAGACCATTAAGCATGGTGGTGCAAGCATCATGATATGGGGATGTTTTTCATACTATGGTGTTGGTCCGATTCACCGCATACAAGGGATCATGGATCAGTTCCAGTACATCAGGATCCTGGAAGAGGTCATGCTGCCATATGCTGAGGAGGAAATGCCTTTGAGGTGGACCTTTCAACAGGATAATGACCCCAAACACACCAGCAAGCGAGCAAAAGCATGGTTCCAGATGAACAAGATTCAACTGATGGAGTGGCCAGCACAATCCCCGGACCTTAATCCCATTGAAAACTTGTGGGCTGACATAAAAAGTGCAGTGCATGAGGCAAAACCAAGAAACGCTGAGGAATTGTGGAATACAGTGCAATTATCCTGGGCTGCAATACCTGTGGAACGATGCCAGAAGTTGGTTGACTCCATGCACCACAGATGTGAAGCAGTCATCAGAAACCGTGGTTTTGCAACAAAATATTAGTTTAGGATACTCAGCTAGGTTCACTTATCAAGAATTTCTTTGTTTGTACAGTACATTTTTGAGTTTCCAAGGAAAGATGGCAACACTGCTATTCTTTTGAACATGCCATTTCTTACTTTATTTGAAATATTATTATTATTATTTAAGTTTTGATGACTTTGCGCAATTGTTTTGCTTTGGAATAGAATGTACTGTGTCCCCAATGTATCTGTGTTCATTAAAGTACAATTTCTTTGAAGAATTTTGACATTTACTCATTTTTCTAAAGGCACTGCTATTATTTCGAACACAACTGTATATCACCAGAATGATTGACAGTTAGAGGGCCACTTGTTTGGATGATCCACCCCGGGAAAACAAGATCCTCTACTGTACCTTTAAGAGAAGGTGTTGGATTCAGTGCAGCGTTCGATAACGTTCATCACTCGGTTTGCTGAGAATCCACATTTTTTGTCTGCTTTCCCCTACATATACTTTTAAATACGCTATACTCAATATGTTTAAGTTACATATGAACTCAAATACTAAAGTTAATATAAGTTAATAATGTTGATAAATGACTTAAAAAAGATGTTATTATACAATGAGGTTGACAGCCAGTTACAAACTCCCTTCTTCTAATATTTGTAATGTTTTCATGATTTTATATCTCTAATGAATGACAGTTATACATAAATCCATAACAGTAACGGTTTATGCTGATCTCTGCCTCCCTCTAGTGGTAGGAAAAGCATCAAAAGCATAATTCATGTGTGGCATTAAATTAACCATCAATGAAGAAGAACCTTTAAGATCACAGCATTTGAATCTGTTACTTCTCTGCATTTGGCGTCGAGGTAGTTCAAAGTGTTCAAAGTTTATTTTCTGGTCAAAACGGGAATAAACGGGAGTAGTATGCAAAGCTGACGTCTTACGCATGCGTATCGATCCTCGTCAAATGTGCAATGTTTTGGTTTTTTAGACTACATTCTTTGGTGGATCTTTTTTATTGTTTTATGCATAAAACTACGACAACAATCTGACTAAATAGGGAAATAAAACAGCATAATTGGCTATAAGGAGAGCAGAGACGGACGACACTCTATGTTAGGCGTATTACTGTGGGTATGCTGGTCTGACGGGGTATGCTGGTCTGTCGGGGTATGCTGGTCTGATGGGGTATGCTGGTCTGGCGGGGTATGCTGGTCTGATGGGAATTAATGCTGGTCTGTCCGAGAGGGTATGCTGGTCTGGCGGGGGTATGCTGGTCTATTGTGCGGGGTATGCTGGTCTGGCGAGGGGTACATGCTGAGCTGATAGAATACCCCGGTGCTTTGGAAATACTGACTGAAAGTCGGAATTATGACTTTGGATCTCATAATTATAACTTTCTATGTGCCATTTTTTTCTTTTCAATTGGCGGAAATGGGCTTCCATATATTATGATTTTGAAAGTTGGAATTATGACTTTGGATCTCATAGTTATGATTTTTTTGGGGGCTTTTTTTTATTTTCATGTGGTGGAAATGGGCTTCTATATAATTACGACTTTGAAAGTCAGATTTATGTGTTACAGGTCCGATTGGTGTTTTCCCTGTTAATACAAATTTAATCCTACATGACACAGACTTATGGTTGCCGTGTTCAAAATAGAAAAGAAAACTGAAGCAGAGTTAATTTTTCCAATCTTTATTGTATATAAATAAAATACAACTATCTAAACTTTAATAGAAATATTAACATACAGGAAGTGAAAAGAAACTAACAAAATAAATGGAAAGTTGTTAGTCCACCCTCACAGGTACTCAAAAGAATTCAACCTGAGCGGACTAACAAAAATAACCAAAAGGAAAAAATCAAACTTTAAAGGACAGCAGGAAGCAGTTACAACCCTGTAAAACAAAAATACTAAATTACTTAAAGCTCCTTAAAACACTCAAAACATTCAAAAAAGTACAACATTAAAACACTGCTTACCTGCATCACTTTGGATCTCATAATTATAACTTTCTATCTGCCATTTTTTTTCTTTTCATTTGGCGGAAACGGGCTTCCATAGTTTACTTTCGCTTTCCCAACTCGCTGTTGCGCACTTTGTTTTCTGCGATCAAATCTCCGTCTGAAGGTAAAGTAACCAGTTTTTAAGGTTTAAATAGTTTCTAGCAGCAGGTAGAACTTGATCTCCTGCAGGAGGAGCAGATTTATCTGCAGCTCTAACTCCTCTTCAAGGTTGAGGGGCGGAAATGAGCAGGACCGTTATTCTCATCCTCCATGTTTGTTAGTCTGAGCAGAATGTCTCCATCAGAGAGATGATGGTCAGCAGATGCAGAAGAACTGCTTCTTTCTGTAGAGCTTCTCTAAAAACGCTGGATCAGCATCTGGATCAGCAGCTGGATCAGCAGCTGGATCCGCACCAGCTGGATCA